>CBVK0101120967.1:0-10011 GCA_900067695.1 Picea abies | reverse complement strand
GAAGGACCTGGCAATTTCTCTGGTGGACGTAGCCCACACTGGGTGAACCAAATAAATCTGTGTCTCTCTTGTATTATGTGTCTTCTGTGTTTTTTGTTTCTGCATTTGTTTTATTTTATTGCTCCGTGGTCCTGTTTTTCTAACAATTTTGAGGGCCTAAACGAATTTTTTTCACTATAAAACACCTCAATAATAGCCAAAGTATCATATTGATCCCCCAAAATGAATCTCCTCTTCGATACCTTTCCAATGAGCTATCATGCGCCCTAAACAAATATCGTATGCAAAAGTTATGACCCTGGGAAGTTGATGTACTAACTTACCCCAACGGGATCCACATGACTTTTGGCGCTTCATCCCCTAGGGTTAGGTTTTTGGATGTATAGGGTTTTGGAATTCATGTTTATTGTAAAAATTCCTTCAGAGCCTCATTGTACTCATATTCTTGTGAATGAGTGTAGTCGTCACATCTCTTCTTAGAGATAAGTTGCCACCATTCTAGCAAGCTTGTTTCAGTCTGGATTTTACAGTTTCAACATATTTCTTATTTAATAGAAGTCCAGTTTTACTATATCGTTGTTTTTATTCGTTGTATCTCTATGTTAATATTATAAATATGTGTTTTTCATTTTGTTCTGCTCATAAATCTGGATCAAGATTTTTCAACCAGTTTTGCAATGGATGACTACTCTTTAGCCTTGATCCATGTTGATGGTGATCAGACTTCCTCTGGAGTGTTGTTGTACCATCTTGTGATCAACTTTTGCAGTCAGAAAAAATTCAGGGGGTAATGTTGTGGAATTTCTTTTCCTCCAAGTTGAGTTTACGGGGGGGTGTTGGAACATATGGTTCTTTCATAACCTGACCTTGTCAGATTGTTTGGGTCGACCAAGTCTTTGGGTCGACGACCGAATAAACCCTCAATTGACCATGTCCACTTATGGATTCACGATCCATGTTTTATGTACAGGTGAAACCTCTTTCACCCGAGTCTGTTGAGTTCGGTCCATGACCAAACCTATTTATAGACAATCATTATGATCGGTCTATCATCAATTATTGATCATATCAGATTGTCATATCATCTCGGATATCTACTCTTGCTCCTTGAGCAGCTTGTGATTCAGTGTTATGGTGTCTTTCAACACAACTTCTTGTCTTGGATCCGTTATCATCTATGTTCAATCCTTG
Organism: Picea abies; assembly: GCA_900067695.1. Classification (NCBI taxonomy): domain Eukaryota; kingdom Viridiplantae; phylum Streptophyta; class Pinopsida; order Pinales; family Pinaceae; genus Picea; species Picea abies. The sequence goes on along the minus strand of CBVK0101120967.1, from coordinate 8,820 downwards.
TCCCAACAGAATGCATGTAAAAGGATGGGTGTGAGAGATCACATCCCATATTTATTAGGAGCATGGGGGCTCAGTACAATTAGTTTGGGGAAGAGTGTAATTCAAGCAAGTAATCCCAAGAGAGGAAATTGTTTATGGGTAGTTACAATAGTTTTAGAAAGTTAATGCTTTTGCATGAACAATAAGTAGAGAGTAGAGAAGAGGAGATTTGAGCTGGAGAAACCATGGGGGGAGAATTATGGAGCATATTTGAAGCAGAAGATTGAATAGCCAGATTGTCAAGCTTGAAGAGTGAACTCTTGTGTGAGTTGCACTATAAAAACAAGTGATTATTGTTGTTTCCCTGGTAGTTTTCCTAGCATATAATCTCGGGATATCTTCTCTCACTCCTTGAGTGACTTGTGCTTCAGTGCTATGGTGTCTTTCAACACCACCACTTGTCTTGGATCCGTTGTCCACTATTTTCAATCCCTGTCCCAATAGAATGTATGTAAAAGGGTGGTTGTGAGAAGTCACATCCCATAGTTATTGAGAGCATGGGGGTTGAGTATAATTAGTTTGGGGAAGAGTGTAATTCAAGCAAGTAATCCCAAGAGAGGAAAATTTGTATGGGTATTTACAACATTGATTGATAGTTAATGTTTTTGCATGAACAATAAGTAGAGAGTAGGGAAGAGGATACTAGAGTTGGAGAAACCATGGGCGGGGAGGGGGGATTATGGAGCATATCACTGTAACAACAAGTGATTATTGTTGTTTTCCTGGTAGTTTTCCTAGCAGCGATCTCCCTTGAGTTTCTTAGTAGTGATATTCCTAGTTACATATTCCAGAGAGACCCTGATAAACAAATGAGACGCTCGATGGATTGAGAACATTGAAAGGGTACATTCCTTAGGTTGGGCAAGTTGAGGAGAAGAGAGTTGGTGGAAAATTGAGATAGTTGTAGGAGAATACCAATGGGTTGTGGGAATTTTTGAGCTGTGAGTGGACACTGAGAGACCACCCTCTTTTTTGGATTTCTATCCCTAGCTCGAGGGTGACTTGTTGTTGATATTTGGAACAAAATGTATATGGTTGGGTGGAACGTCCATTCCAAGCAGTTGGTTATACAATTGTTTTTAAAAGATAAGTATTTTATCTTGTTTCTGTGTTGCATTATGAGTTTAATTGTTGTGTATTCACTCTGTGTAGGAGAACAATTTATATGTTGTTGTATTTGAGTTTATTAGCTGCATTTTATATCTATTTTAGAGTGTTGTAGATGCATCTAGTTCATGTTATAGAATAGATATATCTGGTTGTAATTAGTAGCTGGTAAGTTACATGAAATTAGTTAGCTTTAAAATTTGTAATTTATGAGTATTTCCAAGTAGCAATGATTCTCAATTCAATTGGGGGTCATTACAACATTCGGTGAAATTATTTTCTCCATAGATTCATCATTTACTTTATGTTCACCTTCTAACAATGAAGAAATTCCTTGTTCGTCATAAAGAAGCCTTGGTCTCTCACTTGTTTTCACTGTGACATCTAATTCCGGGCATGTTGAAACCAACGTTATGGCTTTGTATACATTAACATCCTCGTCCATATGCTTCAGAGATTTCAACGATTTGTTTTTGCTTGTAACTTTTGTAGAATATTCAACACTTAGCCCACTCTGTTCACATTCATCATGGATATGGAGGCCTTTCAGTCGTGGAATTTCTTTGTATGATGTATTTAAATCCTTGTAAATTTGTTGGGGTAGAGTCGAATCAAATTCTAACATCATATTTGAGTATTTTGGTTGCTCATCGTTGCTTTGGAGTTCTTTTGGTTGCAGATGATTCCGTTCTAGTGTTTGGAAATCGCGTGAACACCTATGTGTATCAAATATTAATCATTTCTTTGTAGTAGAACATCTACTCATCTCCTCTCGACTAATAATCAATTGCAAGAATGTGACCACACAAAAATGTAAATACAAATGCAATAACAACATCGACCAAAATGTTGGTTTATAGCCTCTTCATACTAAAGCATATTCCCAACTTGCCTTTGTCTAGGCACATTATTCTTTGTGAATAGATGTGCATTCTTTGTAAGCCTTTTCTCCCATTCTATTCACATCATCACCTAAGCATGTCATGTTCTTGCTCCTCCTGCTCCTCCTTCTCTACTACAAGTTGTTCTCTCTTGAATTTCTTCGTAAATTGTTGGCCAACTTCACATTGAAGAACATTGTTGAGGAGACTCTTGAGTAGGTGGAAGTCATCCTCAAAGTCCTGGAATGATATTTCCTCAACAATTTCATCCATGGTTTTCGTCATGGCATCTAACTAGATTCAAAACCTCCGCCTCTATTTGTTGTATTATACTATGCCACACCAGAGTCCCTCTCCTCCCTTCTATCATTGAAGTTGACACGGGCACACGTACATGAATGGGAATTGACTCCACTACTTTCGTTTCTTTATTATAATCTAGATCTTTCTAGATTTGGAGCTTAGATACCAAATGTGGGCTTTAATGGCCAATAATAAATACATGTAAATAAATATAAAGGAAGCAAGGGACATAGGGATTTTATACACAAGAAACCCTCGAAGGGGAAAAATCTATTAAATTAAACCATTCATGTGTGTTTCTATTGTACAATTGGTCCCTTTGTATAACAATACGTGACCATAAGAACTATGTCATAATTAGATGTTTAGTTCAACCATATACATAACTATCTCCACAATATCTCCTTAAATCTTCTCTCAACCAATCTTCATCCCCAACATCTCTCTTTTCTTCTCATCTTTGATTCTTTTGTAGACTTCTATCCTTGGCTACATTATTACAAATCCATAATATTATTCATGATTCCAAGTAGGAGTTATTCCTTCATCTTTTATTTCTTTTTTCTTTTCAAACTCAACCTCCTCGAAGTTCATGCTTACCTTGAAAACCCTTATTTTTTCATCCAAACAATTCCATACACCACCACACACACAAAACAAACAAATTTCCAAAAATAAAAAAAATTGAAACCATATATGCTTAGGGTTAGATTTTGGTTAGTCTACCTAGAAAATGAAACTTCTCCTCATTTCTGATTTGCCAAAATTGCACAAGGCCTAAGGAAAAGAGTATATGCAGATTAAAAAAGACTTTCCTAACTATTTGTGATTTTCCACAAGCCATAGGGAAAAGAGCATATGAAAATAAGAAAGGAAGAAAACTAATAATATAAACAAATAAACAAAGAAATAGATTAAAACAACATAAAAGAGGTCTTTAAAAAAAACTTTAAAATGAAGATGCACACCTCTAGATATGATATAAATGATCTTATCTTAGTTAAACATAAACCTTTTTATTTGAAATGAAAAGGGTTTTCAACTACAAACAATGCTCCAAACATACTAGAGCGGTTCACCCAACCCATAAATTCTTAGAAGCAACATAATCTAGAAGTTCTTTATTGCATTCAATGACACGAGTTAAGGATCTTGATCAACTAAGGGAGAATATCTTCATAAGAGATCTCATACCATGTTTAAACAATAAGGTATATCCACATACGTTAAGCATATTGAGACAATTGCTCACATGCATAGATCAAATATCAATACACCAATGTTCATGCTTAAAACCCTCAATGAATCAGATTAATTTCGGCACGAAATGAGATCAGAGATATAATAAAGAAATGCACAGAGATATCACAGATATTCAATAATATAAAAGAAATGTATTAGAGATGCAACCATAAACATAGATATACAGTAATACAGGATTTCTATTAATGAAAGAAATGTACAGAGACTGTAAAAATACAGAGTAAAAGACTCACTAGAATGGTGGCAGCTTATCTCTAAGAAGAGATGTGACGGCTACTCGCATTCGCAAGAAGATCATTACAATGAGGCTCTGAAGGCCTTTTTACAATAAACAGGAATGTCAAAATTCCTAGACATCCAAAAACCTAACCCTAGGAGATGAAGCGCCAAAAGTCATGTGGGCCTCGTTTGGGTAAGTTAGTACATCAACTTCCCGGGGTCGTAACTTTTGCATACGATCTCCGTTTTAGGTGTATGATAGCTCGTTGGAAATGTATCGTCGAGGAGATTCATTTGGGGGGCTCAATAATTCTTTTGGATATCATTGAGAACCTCGATCTCAAAAAAAACCTTCATTTGGGCCCTCAAAATGGCCCCGGAAGTTAAAAACTGCTAAAAATAGTAAATTGCCAAATTTGCCAGAAAACTGTTTTGAGTCAGTCGAAAAAGGTGGGTGGCGATCGATATCCACCTGGATCAATCCTCCCTCCTTAGGAAGCAATGGTATCCATTGCGTTGAGTTCCCGGGGGAGAGGGAAAAACATTTGTTGAATCTGCTATAGTGGTTGCAGTGTCCTTCTGTTCCCATTTTGAAAAGATAGTGAAGAAGATGAATTTTGCAGTATGAGATACTACCTTGCGGCACTTTTTAGGTGGAACAGTAGTCAGAACTACCTCTGGTATTCTGTAGAGATGACCCCCTAGAGAAACAATGACACTGCGGGGTTGAGACTCATAAACAGTGTGGCGCTTCCACATATATGGTTGGCCCAAGAGAACATCACATAAATCTAGTGGGGCAACATCACATAATAACACATCCTTGAAGGGTTGAATGCCATATGACAATCGACATTGTTGGCTAACACAAAGATCTCGTCCTTGGCGAAACCTCCCGATGTTGTATGGTTGCGGGTGTGGTGTTGTCGACAATCCCAATTGTTTCACGACCTCTGCTGAGATGAGGTTCTTCTAGCTTCCACTATCAACAATTAATGCAGAAGGGTCCCCTTCACCCACATCTGTGAATGAAAAAGGCACTCCCCCTCTTCAGGATCTGTTTGTTCTTCTGGTTGAATTGTTGCGGTCATGACAATAATAGTGGGGTCTGCATCAATGATCTATCCTTTACCAATATTTTCATAATCAGATTATGAATCAGGGTTTGGCTCCTTGTCTTTGATCTTGGCCACCAATGACTGTTTTGAGTGACATTCATCGGTGTTGTGCCAGGGGCTTTTGTGGAAATCGCACCATTTTTTGGTGTCCTTCTTTGTCTTCCCGTGACACTTCTTTTCATGTGGCTTGGAATGGTTTTCGAGAGACTGTTTGTTAGGGACGTCTTTGTCATACTTTAGTTGTTGTGGATTGCAGAACCAAAATCACGTTTGTTCTGGTGCTTAAATTTCTGCTCGATTTTAACAGCATATNCACCAAGTGATGAGATGTCCAGAAAATCCATTTCAGTTTGGATGTATCTGTGTAGAGCCCCACAGTATTTCAGAACCAAATGTCGTTCAGAGTCTTTGAAACCCAACTTGGTGTGTAAGGTATGGAAGGTATTGGTGAACTCTGGAACTGCTTGGCCCCTCTCTTGCCGCAGTGTAGTCCATCTCATGTACTGGTCCTCATAGTTGCCAATAGGGTAATATTGTTCCTTTACCGAATCCACAAAAAAATCCCAAGTGGGATTGGCCCCATATATTTCATACTCCTCTGTGGAAATCTGCTCCCAATAAGTTTCCCGCCAATGTTTGACATGGGGGAGAGATTTAAGGAGTGCGAAGGTGATCTTTTCTTTGTTGGAAAATTTGTGAACTGAGAAATAACCTTCTAGTAGATTTAACCATTTGTCTAGGGCTTTTGCATCTATTTGTCCTTCAAATACAAGAACATCAAAATTAACTTGTACCTTGAAAGGAGAGGTGCCTCCAAAGTGGCCACTTGATGAAGATGCACCTATTTCTATCGGCAGGCGTTGAAGGATGTGGGAAAAATTCTCCATCATTTCGTCCCTCTGTCACGTGAGAGCTTTCTCAAGCAACAGATTGATAGGATCATCTGCTTCGTCGTTTTTCTTTTCTTCTGCCATTGAGGGTTTCTTGGGTGTGTGAGAGTGATTGTCCTCAAGAGAGACAAGATCGAGACTCAACTTGCTAAACTCAGACCTCGTCGGGGACATGCACTGAAAAAAACGACCAAGAACAGCCTGCTCTGAGACCACTGATCCGGATTATTTTCGGCACGAAATGAGATCGGAGATATAATAAAGAAATGCACAAAGATATCACAAATATTCAATAATATAACAGAAATGTATCAGAGATGCAACCATAAACACAGATATACAGTAATACATGGTTTCTATTAATGAAAGAAATGTATAGAGACTGTAAAAATACAGAGTGAAAAACTCGCTAGAATGGTAGCAGCTTATCTCTGAGAAGAGATGTGACGGCTACTTGCATTCGCAAGAAGATCATTACAATGAGGCTCTGAAGGCGTTTTTACAATAAACAGGAATGCCAAAAGTCCTAGACATCCAAAAACCTAACCCTATAAGATGAAGCACCAAAAGTCATGTGGGCCCCATTTGGGTAAGTTAGTACATCAACTTCTCGGGGTCATAACTTTTGCATACGATCTTCGTTTTAGGCGTATGATAGCTCGTTGGAAAGGTATCGTTGAGGAGATTCATTTTTGGGGCTCAATCATGCCTTTGGCTATCATTGAGAACCTCTATCTCTAAAAACCTTCATTTGGGCCCTCAAAATGGCCCCGGAAGTTAAAAACTACTAAAACTAGTAAATTGTCAAATTTGCCAGAAAACTATTTCTAGCCAGTCGAAAAAAGTGGGTGGCCACCGATATCCACCTGGATCACTCAAAAAGAGAAAAATACATGATCCTAGCCAACACAACAATTTGAGGCAATATATTAATATAAAAGAAAATAGATTGCATGAACATCTCTTACAATCGATCATCAACAAATGACCCCCCATGATGTTTAAATGGAGATCAAGGACCAAGCTAGTGCTAATCCATGGATCAAGTGTTAGTAGGGAGGTGAAGATGAATTGTTAGATCACTTTATGTTTAGAATACAATTGTGACCATCATATTAGTTAGTTACAAAATTACACTAAAGAAACACACTTTACCTAAAGACACATTAAACAAGGTTGAATTTAAATAACTCATAAGTGTCTAAATATCCTAACACTTTCATATTCCATTATTGTACCAAGAGAAGGGAGATGGATTATATAACTTAATATGAGAGAGATGTGCATGAAGTTGGCTAATTGGATAAAAAAATAATACCCCTTTAGAGATGGAGATCATTTTATCCTCCTTCTCCCTTAAATATTCTTGAGAAAATGTTCAGTGTATATATCTACTTCTTTAATAGCAAGTGACTCAATAAGCATTGGAATAGATCAACTTGTTGAATGATCCCCATATGTTATATCATGTACTATATACATGTCATCATTCCCTCATCTTCTTGCCCATGTTAAAAAAACACATGAAACTTATATCATGTACTATATACATGTCATTCCCTCATCTTCTTACACATGTTTAAAAAATACATGAAACTCATTGTACTGATATAAGTAAGGTGCATTTTACAACCCAATATGAGAGAGATGTACAATGTCTATTCTTTAATGTAGCACATGGCATAAATCGACCAAATATAATATTTTAATTTTTTTTTAAATAATAACCCAATATATACAAAATGTGTAACATTCATACTTATAAATAAAAATATAAAAATTAATATCCATAATAAATAATAAATCAAGAAAATAACATCAAATATTAATATATGCTATTGATAATTATTTAATTTAAGATTACAACATAACCTAAAATTAGATTATTTTTTGGATTAGAACTTTTGAATTTTTTAACACGAAACACATCTTAGTTATAAAAATAATTAATATATACATACTAAAATTAATATTAATTCAAAAAAATTAAACATTAAAAAAAATACATCTATTTATTTTAATTCATTTTAATATTTAATAAAAAAAAATTATAAATTTTAATATTTAATAAATATTGTTTGGAAATCAATTACCATGTTAATAATCTAAGAGGTCAATTCATCTATAGTTGTGTTCACACATCAAAATTAAAAAGTAATAGAACTTCTCTGGTGCCATAGTTGTGTTCACACATCAAAATTAAAAAGTAATAGAACTTCTCTGGTGTGTATCATTGAGGAATCACCAATATCAATTTAATATCACTTTAAGTGTTGTTTAATATTTAATATCATATGAATATTTAATTTTTTAAGTTTTAATATCAATTTTGATATCATATAAATATTTAATTTTTTAGTTTTAGGATTTTTGTAATCAAAGTTATTTAATTTTTTTAGTTTTAAGATTTTTGTAATCAAAGTTTTGGTGAGAGAGTTCTTTCAAATCCATTGTACATACTTTTATAAATTAATATTTAAATTTTAACTCAAAAGTTTTAAACATTAGAAAATTTGCATTTCAATTATGAATTATGTAATTCATTTTAGTATTTAATAAATTTTAAATGTAATAAATATTTTGTACACCAAAAAAACTACGTAATATATAAATAAGAACCAAATACCATGTTAATAATCCAAGAGGTTAATTTATCTATGGTTGTGTTCACACATCAAAATTAAAAAGTAAGAGAACTTCTCTTACGTGTATCATTTAGGAATCGCCAATATCACTTTCAGTGTTAGTGTTGTTTAATATTTGATATCATATAAATAATTAATTTTTTAGTTTTAAGATTTTTGCGAAAATTTTAGTGAAGTAATTATTCAAAACCCATTGCACATGTTTTTATAAAATGATTTTTTCAATCAAATCCACTATTACTATATAAAATAATTTATAAAAAATATATGAATAATTATTTTTAATCATTGAGTAAAGTATTTAAATTTGTAAAAAATATATGAATAATTATTTTTAATCATTGAGTAAAATATT
>CBVK0101120959.1:0-17217 GCA_900067695.1 Picea abies | reverse complement strand
ATTTTCATTGGAACTCTGGTATAGTTTGGTTAAGGATTCCCACATCTCATAAGAATTGGTCTTCCTGGTCAGATGTGGAATCACATGGTCCTTAGTGGCATCAAGGATAATTCTTTTGGCCTTTATATTATTTTTTGTGTAGGCTTCCAAAAGTGTAGCATCCATAGGCACCGTCACGAGATTCGTTTGTGAGTTCTCCACAATATCCCACAACTCACACTCCTGCAAAAGCGACACAATCCTCTCCTTCCATGAGCTGAAATTAACAGCTCCATCCAACCTATCCTCAACCCTCAAGCTGATGGCCATTGACCCTCTCAACTGAAACACATGCCCACAATTTTATGCCTGGTGAAGAACCTCCTCTTCTCAGCAAAATCCTTGCAATCTATGGTTGATATATTTCTTCGCTTTTCACACTCCAAGCTCTCATACCATGTAGAAATTTTAGACCCCAACTCGGTTTCAAGTCTCACTGAGACACATAGTTTAATGCCCAAGTAACATTGTAAATTTAGGCTGCAAATTAGTAAGAAAGAAATTAAATGCTCAAGAATAGAAACACATGAAGTCTACTACAACAATATAACTCAAAAATAAATGCACCCAGAAATTAACATAGAGATTTTTGGTCTAACTTCGACCCTGGAAAAACCTAGTGAGAGAGGGGATTTTTATTATTTTCAGAGCTCTGAGAAATAATTTCTTACAATAGTCATCTTCAACAATTAATACACAAATTTATATCCGTTTTTGTGCCCAAAACCCAACTTGGAAAACCATGCCACTAGCTCCTCGATTTATGTTCCCAGAAATCCGTACACAATATGGTTGTCACAATAATAAATGCTATGCAGTTCACCTAGAAATTCACGGCAGCTGGTCGAATAAATTTAGCAAAAAAATGAGGTTGCTTTCTCCCTCGATTTCTATGCCAATACCTCCTAGAAATTCATGCAGTCTTCCACCTCGATTTCTGTGCCAATAATCTATTGTATGAGTTGCTCAGAATCCATATTGTACAACCCTGTACTTGTTGTACCTCTTGCCTCGATTTGCATGCTATACTCTACCTTGAAAATTGTGCCTCTTTCCAACAAGTTCTCTCATGTTCCTCAACTCGACTCTCTCTTCTCTTGCAATCTCAAAACTCATGAAGAATGTCAATGGAATGGGCGCCTCTTTCCCTAATTCAACCTCATGAGGGAAGGTGAAGGGCTTTATAATGTGACAATGGAGGATAGATTAGATAGATGGCTAAAATGAGATGTCTCTTCATTCTCCCACTTTACTTAACTTTCATAAAGTCACTTTTAATTTCACCTCAAATGAAATTAATGCACTAGAGACCACATTTGACACTTTTTCACCCTAGGTGTTGGAAAACACTTATCCTTGATACTTTATTATTTAATTTAACATAAATATTATTAATTTGATCATATTATTTATTATACTTTATTATTTAATTTAACATAAATATTATTAATTTGATCATCTTATTATATTGTTTTATTATATTCTAAGAAAAACTTACACCAAAAAACTTATAATGAGTACTGCATAATAAGAACAAGTAATTTATCCTTCCTCAACTTCAACAAGTAATTATATTTATGTTTTAAATATCTAATATTAAACTTTAATATATGAGATAAATAGTGTTATATTTAATTTAAAATTATAAAATGTTTTTGAGGTTATTCAATTTTATTTTAAGTTTAATGGGAAATATTACATATCCAAATTTCACAATGGTGAAAAATAAAGGGTTGAATTTTTGTTTCATATCCTAATCATAGGATTGAATATTTCAACATCTATTTTCACGATTATAATTATTCAGAGTAAATTTTCTTCTAAAACTATTAATTTAAATTTAAATACCATTAAAATAAACATTTTTCACGATTATAATTATTCACAATAAATTTTCTTATAAAACTATTAATTTAAATTTCCTTATATAACACATCCCCACGTCTATTTTCTAAAGTCCTACATCTTAGGACCACTTGTACAACCAATACCCTTTCTCTTTTGCATTTTTCATATGCTCTAATTTATATTTCAGCTCCTCCTTTTCCATTCTTCATATGTTCTGATTTCTATTCCATCTCCTCCTTTTTAATAATTCCTCTAATCTCCTTTAAATTCCATGATCTAAATTCTTTTGTCAATCTAGATTTTTTTTGTTTGAACCTTCTAAGCGATTTAGAATCTTCCTTTTTGTTTTATCAATTCATTTTTAAAGTTATGTGTGTTCTTACTTCGTTATTAGCACTTTATGTGGGTCCTCTTTGCTTTCCAAAAGACAAAAATATTAAGACAATAATCAAAATGGTTATAGTCTAAATTGATGAATTTTTTTATTTCTACATCACTTTATTTTAAATTTATTGTTTTATTACTATGGAGGATGAATGCAATCTTCAAAATAATTCATGTAACATTAAAATAGTAATCAAAATAATTTTACATTGAGAGGTCATGTTCAAATTTATCTCCATATTATTTTAAGTTAACTTTATCCAATACTCCTTTTTAAAAATCCATGTTACAACATATTTTGGTATATGTAATCATGGCTTTATTTTAAATAGTTTAGATTAATCTTAGTTTTATATCTATCAACCATCAAGAGGGATCAAATCCCTTAAGGTGAAAACCTTTTTTATATTGCAAAACTTGACGAAAGGTTTCTACATTCAGGGATTTTGTCCTTCTCAATGCTTGATAGTTCCAAAGTTAAGATGGATATAAGTTGGTTCCAATCGCAAGCATCCATGTAAAAACTTTAGATGAGCATCATTATGTATATGTTATGTTTTACATGAATTTAATTCTTTGAAATTTACTGAGTATCATGTATAATCTAGAGAGTAATATCATCAAGGCCACTTCAAAATTTAAATGAGGATTAAGGTGAATAGTAATAAAGTAACGATGTTCAATGAGAAGGTGAATAGTAAGAAAGTGATAAGACGCATATAAGAAATTGCACCCAAGAAAACAAAGTGTTGAACTTCAACTTATCACCAAGAATATCTTTCACAATACCATAATATGTATTTGGAAATTGGTTTGTATTGTGTGTTACGCCTTAGATTCACTTCAATGTACCATACATTTTTTCGCCATATGTGACCCATCATATGAGTATATTATGTACACCATTGTATCATGATGAGCCAAAAGTGTGGTTATATTTGTACTCATGTATTGTTTTGGCCATTCTTAGATGTCTATGTATTAGTGAGGGGCCTAGGTAGTATACCCAGACCCCTTGTGGTCGGTCATGGCCCATCCATTTAGTCCCCATTTTAAGATATGCGTTACCCTTATGGCTCCAACTGACTACCATTTGGTGTCAATAACTTGTCACCATGTTAGTCATTTATGATTTGGCTAGGTATGAGAGTATCTTGGGATGGATCTACTAGGGCACATGATCTAGGGGAGCTACTAGTCTCTCTCACTTCTTTGTATGTAATGTAAAAGTGTTGCTCATGTTGTAAAGGTTGTCATACCTATTTAAATATGACTGATCATATTCCCAAGCATGAATCCCTATCTTATGTATGTATCACTCTTTGTCCATCTACTCTTGGATACAATTCTTCATATGATTCTTCATTTTCATGCTTCTTGAGGTATTTCACAGTTTTCAAGGAAATACACAGATCCCAAGGAACCAACCACATCCTCCAAGGTACAAATGGGCCATTTTCACTTGCATGGGTCACTTATAGACATGCCCCATTGAGTATCCTAGATATATCTCATACTTGGTCATCTTTTCAGCTATTCTACACTTGATTTGAGGGCCAACCCCACTCATTTGGATGTCACTTTAGCCGTTGGGGGTTTTATGACCCATTGTTTGACTTGGAGGGTCACTTCCATGCTTCATTGATGTTCCTTGACATGAGATATAGACATGGTAATTCATTGGAGAAAGTTTTTGAGGGTTTATGAGAATTATTTGAGGTTTTTTCCATCTTTTGAGGCTTTTATCACCCTTTCCATGAGTTCATTCTACACTTTGAGGCTAGACATTGACACTTTCCATGCTAAGGAGACTTCCACACCATGTTTTAAGGCTTCCACTACATTCTTTTGATGGAACGTTGAGCTCCTTCACCAATTTACCCTCCTTATTTATGGGAAGTCCCCTTATCATGAGGGTTTTATTGTACATGTGGCATGTTTTTACTTGTATTTGACTTACGTTCCTTCATTATGTGGATGACAAGTCACTTTTTGTAATCATTCTAAGATAATTTTAGGGAGAAAAAAAATAACAAAGAATGATCAGGATGTATAAGCTTGATCTATAAATTAAGGCTATCCTCTCATTCCAATTTGTTGTTGTTGTTGGACATTTTTTGAGATTACAATTTGTTGAATATCTACCTATTGGAGGTTTTGGTGTCAATTCTTGGAGCTCTCTCTTTCTTCGTTATTTTATTGGTGGATCAAATATTAGTTTTGAATGTTAAATAATTCTACTAGCTATCAAGATCGATCCATTTGAAGGGTAAATTAACCACTTGGAAGGAATGCATCTAGGGTTTCAATCTCTTCCATATTCCTTTGTTAGTTTGATAAGTGCTCAATCTCTTGTCTTATTTTTCCCTTTGTTCCTTGACAAGGGTTTTAGGTATTTTATTTGTCCATAATTGATCTTGTTGGTGAAGGTTTATTCCCTTGTGGAATCCCTTCTTGTAGGGCCTTAGTCCTCGTACCTTATCTTTATTAAGTTAGATATTATTTGAACTTTATGGTTCTAATATCTTGTCCTGATCCTAAATATAGAAGTGACCAAATATTAAAGGGGAATACCTCTTGACCTAATAATCCCTAATTGGAGAAAGGCACTTGTCTTCTCCCAACAACCAACCAAAAAACCCTAAAAATCCAAAATATTTTATTTTTGTTTGTTTAGAAAGAAATCTAACGGTGAAAAGTCAAAGAAAAAACTTAATTTATATTTATTTCCAAGTCTAGTGCAAAGTTAATGGTTTATTTCATTTCCTAGACTTGTTTTATCAAGGGTTTGTGCGCTTAATTGTTTATCTCTAACCCTATAGGATTGTGCTTCAAGGTGTTATCTAACGTTTTGTGGGTTGATTTAAGGCTTTCTCAAATCTGGAAAATAAATTACAGCAAACGAAAATCAGATTTGGAGAACCCTAAGGCTATGGTTTGGTGCTTAAAGGTTTATTAGATTATTTTACTCATACCTAGTCTATATTTCATTTCTAGATTGCTTCTACAAGTTTATCTTACATATCTAGTGGTGAAATTGATCTCCTTAGTGCTTTTAATTGCTTATCTTTTACTTAGAGATCTTATTGGTGAATTCTAGTGCTAACATTGAAAACCCTAGGGGGATTCCCCATCATTTTTTCAAGTTCATGCTTAGTTCATCGTTATATATCTTTAGAACTTGATTCTAACATTTGTTGGGCAGTCATTTCATAGCATATATCTTGCCCTAGTGAAATTGTCCGAGACGTCTCACTTTCCAGTACATAATCTCTCTCTTGGATGGTCTCTTCTATGCTTCAAATCTGAAATTCTGCGTTATTTTATCATAAAACAGATTTAGAAGTTGTGGACAGCCAAAAGCTTGTCCTTGTTCTAGCATATAATCAATTGGTTATCAAAGCACACATTGCGCCATTGATTGATGTTAACTGATTACACTCTTTGTGCCCTAAAGTAGCTTAAAAGTGGTTTTCACCTCTTTGAAGTTTCATTTGTGAGTGATAGTCATTTAACTGCAAATCTGAAGTTGTTCATGTTGTTATTTTACATATCAGATTTGGCACACACATCCACTAGCTCCTAACCCTCTTTCTCAAGTGGATATATGGGTGGTTTATGCTATTGTTTCTAATTGGTTATGTTTGAAGCATTTAATCACTTATTGGAATACTTGTGCATCTAATTGTTATACATTTTGTGGATTCTCTAAAGTAAATCATAAGATTGCATGGTAATTAATTCACTAAGAGGTTTGCTTAATCAAATAGGGATACCCCTTGGCTTCTAGGAGATGGACTAAAGTGAAGGGGAAAGTGTACTGAGGTGACAGTGGTGCACTTCCCATCTTGTTGCCCCAAGTTAGCACCTGTGTTGGGACTTTTCACAAGGGTGTTAGTTCAAACACAAACAAACATTATGAGTGAGACAATCCAGAAGCAGTCCAAGGAGATAAAGGGCCTGAAAGGCAAATTCAGCTACATTATGGAAAATCAAGCAGGAAAAAGCGTTACTTTTGGAGTTTTGAAGACCTGGATAATGGCAAGGCTGCGAAAGGTGAGAACCCTCTGATCATACAGGATGACAAAAAGTTGCAAAATGAAGGGTAAAGGTAACATTTGTCTTGCTCACAGCCATGGTTACTGTTTATGCAGTATTTAAATAAATATGGATATATAACTTGCTGGTCTAAGCCGCGAGGGGTTCGATTCCTCTAGTAAGGGTCCACAGGTTCACCGTTCAATGGCATGCAGCAGTGGGAATGAAAGTCTGTGGCTGGGTCCTGGAGGGTGAGGCATACCAATCTAAACCAGAGGCAGGGACTTTTCAAACAGTCTATCAGTATATATGCTGGCAAAGGAATACAGGTATGAAAGAGAAATCAACTCCTGGCCTTTTGGCTCAGACGCAATTGTTTTGGCATATGCTTAGGACATACATTTGCAAGCAGTCTAGCTATGACAGAAGATAGATGAAGAATCGGTATAGTTGTGTATGATATATGAAAGAAATGGCCAGAAAATTTGAATGGTTTAAATGTAAGGCCACGTCCAACCACTAAAGGGGGGTGTTATATACTTCCCTGTTTTTGAAACACTACTTTGCACTATTAAAATTTAATACAGATTAATAGTTTTTATTTACTAGGGAAAAAAAATATTGAAATTGGAGACTTAGTCCGATGGATTTACTAGGGCATCCCTTGGGTTTCCCACTAGGTTTTTCTTAGAAAAAAGTCTAAAGGATTCGCTGAAATAATTGTCACCAATATTACCAATCTTACTGGGCATTTGATTACTTCTATACTAATAAGTGTTTAGTTTGAATACCGCACCAATTTATACAACAGCTTTATTAGAAACCAAATTACACAACAGCTTTATTAGAAATGTCATTCACACATACTGAAAAACATCCTTAAGTAAGTCAATAAATATTAAATAATAAGAATGATGTGTTTGATATACTATGTATAGCAAAATATTTATGTATAATGTATATGATGCAGCATGGGTGGGTGAGAGGAATGGTTGTAACCATTCCCACCCAAGTTCTATCGATATCCCTTTACATCTTAATAAGTTTAGGATTAAAATATATTTATTTAAATTAAAAAAAAAATGAAAAAGAAAAACCTCTCCAAGATAATCTCTTTCTCTAATGACTTGCAGACAAAACCCCACCGCGGAGGTTTCTGGATCATCGAACCGCCCGCAAAGCTTCCGGAACAGAATCCCCACCCACAGGGATTTTATATACTATATTTCGTTCGGTGGTATTTCTATACAAACCTCCTGCAATGGCTTTCATAGCTTTCTTCTTTCTCGTGACAGAACGTTTAACGTAAGGTGGAAAGTGTAAATATCAAATAAAATTCAAGCTCCTTAGAGAGACGTATAAATGCTTATGTGGTGTTTACCTCAAGACGACAGTCTGCATCGGTGAGAAGGCGGATCCAACGGGTGCCAGGCATGGATTTGGTACTGACCACCCTGTGTTTCCCAGCAGGATTCCATACCTCAATCGAAATTGGCTTCGCCATGGACGCCACTACTTGCCCAATTTTTTGTGAGAGTGCTCGACTGCTCCTCATTTTATGCTACCTACCCTGCTGGTTAGTGGATAAACAAATTGGCACTTTGGGCCTCTCCTTTTGGGAGTCATTTCCCTACCACACAAAAGCCATCTTTCTATCTGCATATATATACCTTTTCTTTTTTAACAGTGCCATCACTTTGTTTTTCTCGAATATTAATTTTTTTCCTAAAATTTCCATGATATACCACACCACGACATAGCTGATATTTTAAAGTATGTGAAAGGGGTACAATAGAATAATTTTAAGTAGCATACCCTTAAAATGGCTAACAGAAATGTAAAGTAAATCACATAGAATAATTTTAAGTAGCATATCCTTAAAATAGCTAACAGAAATGTGGAAGTAAATCAAGTAAATCAATCAAAGAAAGTAGGAGATTTTTTTTGTTTAATGATAACCACAAAAATATTAGAATATTGCTTAATTAGTGTTTAGAAGGTGATTGGTTTCTCCTTTCAACTTTTAAAATTAGAATAAAAAAATTTATTTTAGAAAAAATTCTATAGTATTGGTGTTAAATACCTTCTTTCAGGAAAAAGAAAAGCTTATAAATCCATTTCCTTATACATATAATTTGAAATAATCTTATATATAGTAATTTAAAGTAATTTTAAATGTGTTATGTATATAATATTTCAATTATTTATGTTATGTTGTTCTTATATATTATTTGAAGTTTTTGGTTTTTTGTCTTATACATAGAAAAATAATGGAAATGGCTTCTAGAAAAGTGTATACATATTGTCAACAAGTTTAAGAGATTCTTTAATGCAGCTACAGTGGTAGGTTCTTTGAGCTCTTGATTATCTTCCCCTGCATAGACACTTGCAACTCGTAGATGACTCAGTCTTCTTAATAGAAAGTTGGCATTGAAAGAAAGAATATCAATTGGTCATTTTTCCAGTGTCTCAAAGTACGTTACAAACCTCAACATCTCCAATGATGTGGGGATCATCTAGAACCACATGGCAGTGACCTACATGAGCCTCACTACAACCCTTTTCTTTACAGTGCGCTAAGATTTCGTAATAGTGCCATTATTTTTCTCCTTGTTCTCACCTCCGTTAGTCACAAGCCTATATAGAATTCAATATTGCATTGTATTTACTCTTTTTTCCACAAGAAAATTGTGCATTATATTAAGATATATAATATGTTTACATAGTCAAAAGGTCCATTACAAAATAGAGGCCTAGCCTTGGCTAATTCATCCAAAATACCTTACATCAACACCTTGTATCAAGAGACATATGATAACGAAGATCCAAAAGTGACTATCCAAATAAAAGAACCATAAATAAACTAGCTCCCCACAGTCAAAAGTCAGGGCAAAAAACTATACCAAAGAAAGTTCATTACGTTTACCAATCCTCATAAATGTACTTTGTTGTCATCGTGATGCAAGTAAGCGAAGCTAGTACATTTTTATATATGTTCTTTGTCCTTCATGACCTTCCTTCCACTGGTAGAAAGCAATCGCTCACGGACGCTCCATTAATGCTTGTTTGGATAAGATATCAGCCTCCTGATTTTCTTCTCTGTAAACATGTGCAAAGGTGATGACAGAAAATTGTTTGATGAGTTCCCTAACTCTGTCTTTCCAGCAGTCAATGGAAATTACCTGCAAAGAGCCAATATCATTTAGCCAATCAATAATTATTTTGGAGTCTCCCATGATGTGGATATCTGAAATAGAAAGTCTTTGTGCCATATTAAGTATAGCCCAAGCACCCAAGAGTTCAACTCTTGTGTTTGTGCCCCCACCACAGTTTAGAAGCATCTTATAAACAGTGTGATCATTAAGTTTTTTAACTCCCCCGGCACCACTTTGTTCTATGTTTCTCTGCGCAACCCCATCAAACCAACCTAAGATCCTATGATGTGGCAAGCTATGGGAAATGCGTCTATTATAGATCTGACTTTTCTGGGGAGAATGACGAGTCATAGCAGCAAGTGTTTGATAACAAACCTTTTCCAAAGATGGGGATTTAGATTCAAAAATGGACAAATTCCTTTCAATCCATATGTACCAACAAATAAATGTTGGTAATGATGGATAACTGGAATTCCTTCTAAACCAATGGTCGAAACTTTCTAAGACTGTGGCTCTCGTCCACCCATCGCCCAACTTATAAAAATTTAAAATTTTATGCCAAATAGAACAAGTGAAAGGGCATTGGACAAATAGATGATAACCTGATTCTCCATTACCTCTGCATAGAAGACACAGTCTCGGACCTTGCCACCCGCACTTGTTGAGATTATTCCAGGTGAGTAACTTGTCTTTTATAAGGAGCCACAAAAATAGTTTAATCTTCTGAGGGCAATCCCAATTCCATATTCTCCTTCACCAGCCACCAATGTTTTTCTGCCATATTTTCGCTGCCAAAGCATTATAAACATTCCTTGTAGATAAGATACCAGTACAATCCCCTCCTATCCACTTTAATTCATCTTGAGCTTCGGACAGTGCTATGCCTGCATCGATCAACCGCTTTCTATATCTCTCCCATTCATTAGCAAGTTCGCCCCTTAATCCCAATTCTACACAGGTAAGCCAATTAGTGTAAAATGTACCTAGAGTCGAAGCACTTCTAGCCTGATAAAGATAGAATACCCGGTGATCATTTAAATGATTTATCAACTCAATCAAAAGAAAAGATCCCTTGTCCAATCCCAGAATCACATCCTTTCCTGTGATGATAGATACTCCCGATCCTGGTTTCCAAGCCAGCCAGTGCACCAGTAGAGGTAATGCATTAATTAAATTCTTCCAAGTTTGTGAACTAGAATGAACCGATGGGTCCGTTGAATGCAACCACGTTATCACTGAAGTATGAGGAAAATACTTATCTTTCAATACTCATTGCCAGATCCCCGGATGCATCAAACCACGCCAAAGTGATTTTGTTGCTAAGGCTCTCGAGAAGCAGTAGATATTCCTAATCCCCTATCCACCGTACTTTTTTGACCTAGCTAGTAATTCCCAATTGCATAAGTGAAAGGTAGAGATATTTTTTGTACCCGACCACAGGTAGGAAAAGGTCATCTTACGGATCCTGTTCAAGACAGTGCCAGGTATGTGAGCTAAATCCAACCAATAAATTGGTTGACTTTCAAGAACATCTTTAATCAATATGAATCTACCTCCCAGAGATAAGAATCGATTACACCAGTGGCAAATTCTGTGTTCATATTTCATCAACAACAATGTCAATATGCTACCTTATAACTGTCCAACTTTAAAAAATATCCCAAGTATTTAAATACCTCAGACAGGCATGAACTACCAAAATGATACATATCATTCAATTGATCTAGAAAGGCATGTTGAACTCCATAATGATGTAAAGTGGATTTGTTTGCGTTAATCTCCAGATCACTAGCACCACAGAAAGCGAATAATAGTGAATGAATCTCTCGCCATTCATTGGCATCTGCTTTGGACATTATTATCACATCATCCACAAATAGGAGATGGATGATTCTTATCAAACGAGAGACTTTAATGCCCATCAAATTCCCTTCCATGTGACTCTTTTTTAGAGATAGGCTCAACCCCTCCATCACAAGAATAAATAAGAGTGGGGACAGTGGACACCCCTGGCGAAGTCCTCTCCCACTGTTTATGAACTTTGTAGCTTCTCCATTGATCAGGATGGAAAAAGTTGTCGAAGACACACAACCCATGATCCATTTGGACATAAGATACCCAAAACCACAATGTAATAGCAACAATCTTAGATAATCCCAATTTGTGTATTTGTATGCCTTTTTTAGATCCAATTTCAATATAACCACCTGGAGTTTCTTTGTTTTGATGCTATGAAGGCACTCCTGTGTTGTACCAGTTGCGTCCAGGATCTGACGGCCCTTGAGGAAACCCAAATGTTCCTCGGACAGAGCCCCAGAGAGAAAAGGTCCGATACGTCGCACAATTATCTTTGTGACAATCTTATAACAGAGGTTACATAAATTATCTTTGTGACAATCTTATAACAGAGGTTACATAAGGCAATAGGACGAAAATCAAAGAAGGATGATGGTCGGTTTGATTTTGGAATTAATGCAAGAAAGGTAGAATTAATTGCTCTATTGACTTCACCTCGTAATCTAGTTTCCTCAACCATCGCTAGTAAGTCGGGACCAACCAAATCAAAGAAGAAAAGGAAGAATTCAACTGTCCACCCATTGGGGCCGGGACTTTTGACTTTGGAAAATCCTTTTAAAACCTCCAATATCTCCTCCAAAGTAACAACCCACTCTAAAGTAGAGACTTCTTCCTCCTGTACAATCCTTGGATACAGACTGATAGCCGCCAACTGATCATGTATATTTGTATGTACCTAATCTTTAAAAAAAAAGTATGGAGATAGGAGACTGCTTCTTTTTTAATGGCTTCCTGACCAGTGTGAACATTGCCATTCTCATCCCTAATTTCCCACAGATATTTCTTGTGTCTTTTATAACTTGCAAAGTTATGAAAAAACTTAGTGTTTTTGTCACTGCTCTTTATCTAGATTGCCCTGCTTTTCTGCCTCCAACTCTCATCTTCCTCCATTAATAGTTTGTTGCGATCTGCCTCCATCTGTCTGTCATGTTTCTCTATAACATCATTTGTAATTCTAGTGTTTTTCTGTCTATAAAAAATTTCCAATTATATTTCCAAATTTGTTAAAAATTCATGTACCCTTTTAATTTTGCCTTCGACCAAGATTTGACCCTATTTTTAAGAAGTGTAAGTTTCTCAACCAATCTTCTCAGAGATCCTACAATTAATTCGAATCTTTGATCCAGCCAGACCTCTCTAGTTAAAACAACAAAGGTTTCATCTCTTAACTAGACTGGATTGAATTTAAAGGAATGCCTAGTCTTCAGAATGCCAAGGTCAAGTTGCAGTAATATAGGAGCATGGTCAAATATATAGGTAGGTTCCACCCACGATCTATACCGCAACTCTAGGCCAATCATTTCTTCATTCATATAAAATCTATCGAGCCTTTCCACGATCTATACCGCAACTCTGGGCCAATCATTTCTTCATTCATATAAAATCTATCGAGCCTTTTAGAAATACTTGATTCTCCAATCATGTCATTGTGCCACGTCAGAACCAGCTCAGTCGGTGCCACATCCACCAGTGGAGAATCATCAAAAAGTTCTTTAAAAAAAGGAGCCAAAGGATCCATCACAACAGTTGTGCCCCATATCTCATCATTGTTTAGTGTAAAGTTTAAATCTCCTACTAGGATTAAGTCTTTGAAGGCTAATAGTCCTCTATCTACAAGTTTTCTCCAAAAAGTCTTTTGCTCCTTGCATATACCATAAACATTTAGTAGAGACAAACTCCTCTTATCAGCAACACTGGAACCTGTCAAGAGAATGCCATCGTAGGTAAGAACTGGAGAGAAAACAAAAAAACGAGGGTCCCAAGATGCCAGCAGGCCCCCCAAATTTTTCGACTGAACTAAAAGCACACATCATCCAGTTTGGTTTTAGTGCAAACATTAAATCCCGAGCCCTCACATCAGAAGTTAGTGTCTCTTGAAGAAAAACTATATCGAGTGTAATCTTTGAAAGTATTCTCCTCATAGAGGCTATTTTAAGGGGCCCTCCTACCCCTCTTATGTTTAGGGAAAGAATGATCATGACTTGGCCCTTGCGAGGGCTTTGATGCCTCTAAGCGCCCCCTGGTCGATAGTAGAAAGAGAAGAGGAAGAAGGTGTCGACGAATCTGTCCCCGCTCGTTTACGAGCACTTATAGTCTTAACAGGGGACAGTTCGAGCCCCAAATCCCGGGACCAAGCTAATTTTTTGCCAGTCGTGGCCTCCGGAGCACAAGGGTCGGGTTCCAAAGAGATAGGTTCCCCAGAAGCCACTTATATTTTCCTTAAAAAAGTTGGGATGGGAACAAGGTTGTTTACCTCCCTATAGGCCAGGACTAAGTCAAAAAGCATTATGTCCAAGGAGTGGGTACTAAGTCAGAAAGCATTATGTCCAAGGAGTGGGTACTAACTTCAGGTTCTCCATAACCCGGGAGAAGGGGCGTGTCTTCCGACAACATCGGTTGAACTTGGACAAAGATAGGATGAGACGGAGAAACAATAGGTTTAGGATGTTTTCATCTCTCTTCAAAAGGAGCCAAGGGTGACAAGGTCAGTTCTGAGTGTGATAAGTGTGCCTCCGACTCACTCACCCGAGCCTCAGAATGGAGCAATATACCATTTTCCTTGGTAACCTAAAAAAAAATAGTCTCTAGATGATTTATTTCCCACATAGACAAAGAACAATACAGAGTAGGGACGTAGTGTCAAAACTTACCCACAAAGTTTGTAATCGTAGATGAGGAGTCGTCCAGCTCCCCCGTACCCTAATAGTAGCCCTGCTCCAGAGTTTCCACCTCCGTTGGGTATCCATTAGTGATAGCATCCTCCTTGTGTGGCTCAACAGTATGTACACCAAAGGGTAGCCGACAGTCTTTTTTGAGGTGACCAGTCTGTTTGCACCGGGTGCATTAGAACGTTACCCCAAGATAATCAAGCCTCTGTGAAATAATCATGCCTCACCACTCTATATCAAGATTATCCAACAGACCCCCATGCACATCAACTTCCACAAGAATCTTTGCCATGTGACGGTCGCTAGAAAGAAGTGTCTCCTCGTCAAGCTTAATGAAGCGACCCAACGTATTTCCTATAGCCTCCAAGTCTTTTTTGTTCCATAACTGTAAAGGCAACCCAGGCATTAAAACCCAAAGATGTCAAAAACTGAAATATTCAGTTGTCGGGTCAAATTTTAACCTCCAACGTTTTAACATAAGTCTTCTGCCTTCGAATACCCAAAAATTATCTAGAATCCTTGATGAGTCTTCTAGAGATTTAAAAACAAAACCAAACCATCCCCTTCGGTAAATGAAGGAGCAACAGTGAATAGCCCAGAATGGGTTCCCAGGTGTCCTTCATCCACTCCAATACTGAGCTTTTACAGAAATGATGATAAGAAAGTCTACCTACCAGCGTGCATAAGGCAAGAGACCATGACTCTTCAAGCCCAATATCCATCCCTAGGACCATCGTGTGCTTGGATTTTTTTGGCTTCCACACTCTAGAAGGCATCTTTGTTATGTGTTTCTTCCCCACAACACCACTTTCAGGTTCCTTCGGGGAAATCTTAAACTGGTTCAAATTCTTTCCCAAAGACCCAGGTGCTAATATTGGAAAGGAATCGAACGTGCTATCCTTGTTGACTAGGCCATATTCTCTCTCGGCCCTCTGAGAGATACCAACAACCCTCTGTGTTTCCTTGTGAACCTGTGCGTAAGTTGTGTTAGGTAGAGTGGAAATATCTGGAATAGTGGAGGAAGATGGATAAGACGTCGGTTGTATGGTTGATGGAGCGTTTGGTGAAGCATTAAACATGGAGTTATTAACGTGATTATTGCATAAGGCATCAACCGTTGATATAAAGCTCGAATGATCCCAAGGATCTCCTACTTCGCCTCCTGAGGGATAGCTGGCCTCAACATCCATAACGAACTATACTTCAAACCTTAAAGGCCCCACAAAGGGACAATAATAACCATCGATCAAGATATGATGTGGCGCTCCAAGAAGGTGGAAATAGAGAGAAAGACAATAGAGAAGCTTCGATAAGAAATCTACTTACAAGTGCAATAAAAACATCTTTGTATGCATGTGAGTTCTAGAAGCACTGGGAAAAAGCATAAGGCTAATAAGGAGGAAAGGACATAGCAAAATCGCTAAAAAAAAAAAACAAGGTAACTGGGGATAATATAAACTAAAGATACAGAAAGCACGTCCTCCATACCAATTACCGTGTTAGCTAGAACCCTTCTAACCCAAAACATTGCCGAAACCATGGATGGTGCTCCTCCTGTGTTTCCCGCCTACCGAGAATTTTAAAAATAGTTTATGGCATGAAACCTGCTCCTTCACCAATTTTCTGGCAGCAACCATTGTATTTACTCTTGCTCACAACATAAGCATGACATTTCAATCCATTAAGAAATCAAGTTGTGGGATCCTTAGCATTTCACCCAAGGGGTTTTAGATTGATAGTATTTTAATCAAGGAAGAATCCAAGCTTTTGGTTCTACCATAGATCCCCTTCAACAAAAAATTGTTGTAGGTGATTATTAATAGTGCCCACAAATAGAAAGGGACCAATAAAAGGATTTCAGTACTGTGGTGAGTGGGAATGAGTTGGTGAAGTTTGCATCTACTAACTAGATCATAAATTTCAAGCAATAAAACTCAAAACAGAACCACAGAAGCCTCCATAGAGTAAATTACACCTGAACAATATAAACAACATAGATTTTTTTTGCTCAGAAAAATCCTTACAAAGGGTGAGATATGCATGTTTAGAAATCTCATGCATTGTTACTCACTAAAAAAATTGTAGATGGGTGTGGATCAGAGACACCTTTGCTCACTGTGGATAGGCTCCTTGACTCCTTCGTCCTATGATCTTCAAGCAAGTTGCACTCTTCAAGCTCTCATCTCTGCTCTTCAAGCTTCCCAAGTTCTTTCAACATCTCCCCCTTGATGTCCTTCTTCACTACAACCTTCATTTTTAATGGGTTTCCTTGGAAGGCCAACACAATGGTTCATTTCCACTTCCAAGTAAATTTTAGACATTTTCTCAACTTCAAAAATATAGAGTAAAAAACAATTACATGCTTATTAAAAAAATTCGTGAAATTGATTATTTTGTCAGGGTTTTCCTTCTTGCCATTAGGTGTGAGGTTCTTCACAGTGCTTTCGCTAAAGGCAAGCTTTAAGATGTACACGATTCTCATGCACTTGCTTTTGGATTGCAATTCAAGCTCTACTACCATATTTAAGTGGGATTCTAATGCATTTTTAGACTATATAGGTTGTGCAACTCACCTAGTAGAAACTAAATGTTTCGTGTTCTTCCTCTTTTGGGTTCAATTAAGTTAAAGGATACTATTGCAATTAAAATGTCTATATCAGAAATCTCACTACTTTGGCAATAATTTTTTGTTGCTATTATTCTTGGTGGGATCCTCCTTAGGGGTGTAAATGGGGCCTATGTGCCCATAGAATTTATAATAGGATTGATATGGTGGCCAATTAATGTACTGTGTGTTGGATTACTGAGAGGGGGGGTGAATTAGTAATAGAGCAATGTAATCCTTTTTACCATAAAATGAAAGTGTTATATAAATGTAGCATTATCATCCAACAACTTTAGAGTAAATAAACAATGAACAAATGAGCAATCACCCACATACACAGTACACCAGTGTTTTACGTGGAAACCCAAAGCGGGAGAAAACCACTGAATGTTTTTTCTTATAT
>CBVK0101120949.1:0-25356 GCA_900067695.1 Picea abies | reverse complement strand
TTAATTAATTAACCTTTTTATCTCTGAAAAACACCTTAGCTCTCCTTGTGGCTTCCCTAGCCACTGAAAGTCACTTCTTGTCATCCTATCATGTAGTGTTGTTCCTCACGATTCCAATGAGCTATTACACTGAGAGGTTCCTCCAAGTATAGTGCCCAAAATGACCTCTTCAGTGAATTTAATTGACTTATAGCCAAAAATACTCAAAACCGTAGAAATCGTCGGAATGCCACGGAACCAAAGCCAATCTGTGCAGAATGGCTCATAATCATGAAATAGGATGAGCAATGCAAGCTGGACCCCACAATGCCTCTCAATAACCCCTGTACTCGCTATAACATCCATCTAGCTACTCTGGTCATCATAAACCTTTGCACTGTGATGATGTCCCAAAGTGGGGACATTACACGCCTGTTGTCAGTCCATTTAATCATCGATATAAAAAAAAAAATTGGTGCTATACCGGCCGTCCATACGAATTGTTGTTGCCACCATAACCGCCGAACAGTCCGTCGCCATTGTCGTATCACTGTTTGACTCATTCCAACCATAGAAATTAAAAAGAAAAATAGGATATGAAGCATTTTTCCACTAGCCACCATGGGTAGCTGTCGTTTAGATAATCGTGACATTGGGGAAAATAAGGTTGCGACCATACATAAGAGTGACCCAGAAATCATGGGCTTGAATCCTTGGTTGGGTGTTATATTAATATACGAAGTTAAGAGCATTAGTTAGTAAATCAAAAGCAAAGGTGTTAATATTTATAACGTGGAGAGTATTGAAAGTTTATAAAAATTCAAAACGGAGGTTATAAAAAAAAAAGGTTAAACTCCAAGATTTAGTGAAAAAAGTATAAGTTAAAGAAAAAAGTGATATATTATTATATAAAGAAGTAAAGGGTTATATACTTAAGAATTATAAGAAAAAGGTTTCTATTAAGGAAGTAGAAGAAAGTGAAGGTTCAATAAAGGTGGGAGAGAACATTATAAAAGCAAGTGAGGGAAAGTAAAAAAATAAAAAATTGTATTGGATTATTAAAGAAGGATTTAAAAATTTTAGAAGTATTTCGAAATTTGCGAAGCCAATATTAAAGAGAATTGTTTTTATTTAGAAGGTGAAGAAAAGTTATTTATATACTCAAGGAGTTATAAAAAGGTGAAGGTTATAAACATTTATCATTTAAATATACAAGAATAAACTCAAATTGCTTAGTGGAATTAAAAGAAGAATATTTTATTATATTCTAAGTCTATTCTATATAAAAAAAAGTATTAAAAAAATAATAAAAAAAAAATATTAAAAAAAAATAATATGGAAGGTGTTATTTAATCATCGAGGAAAAAGAAGGTGTATCTAAGCTTCATAACAAGAAATTATTTATCATAAAATATTGACGAAGGCCAAAATGGATTTTAAGGAAGGAATATTTTCTGGTAAAAATCATCTAAGTAGATGCATCGGATTATTAACATTTAGAGGAAATATTCAAGAAAAAGAAGTTAGCATTCACATTTGCCGAGATAAGAAAAAAAATCACATAAGTATGGATTTGGCGAATCAATTAATAATTCCAAAGACAAATGTAATCGAAACAAAAGACTTTTTTGTTCGCAATAAATATGACATCAAGGATTTATCGTTGACACTCAAAGATTATAAACTCATCGAATTTCGAGGTTACAACTATATATGAAAAAGAGGTTGATATAATCCTCGGCTTGACTTGGTTAGAGATGCTGGGTAGCTTAATATTAAACCTTGAGAAAAAGTTTGTAATGTTTTCCTACAAGAAGAAAAAAATAAAATTACATGACGTCTCAGTAAAGTCAGATTCAATATCTACGTCAAGAGATCTTGATCAAATCTCCAAAATACTACTGTCAGACAAACAACAGTCAATACTTGAGATCCAAAAAGAATGTGACAAAATCGTCATAGACAAGGACGCAGAAATTTGTTGCCTAAAAGCTCATAATCAAAGTTTACTCACCCAGATTAAGAAGATAAAGAGTGATAAGAAGACGATACAAGACAAGTTAGAACAACTTATCAATAAGTAATCATTGGTAGATAAAGAGACAATGACTGAACCTATGGAACTACAGAAGTCTTCAAATGGAAAAAACTTGGTGGTGGATAAAGCAATTAATACAAACCCAGTCAACTTTACAGTTCAAAGGGATTCAGTTAATGTAAAGAGGTCTTCACATGTCGAAGTAGAAACAAGCCAGGGCTATGAAGAAGACTCAATTCCAAGTGTTAATCAAGAAGAAGCTACAAGTACAGGAAGTAAAGATCAGGTTACAAGGATGCCTTATAGACATCCTAATCACATAAATCGATACTTCAACCAATCAATGTATCCACAGAAACAAATGACAAATGTCAAAAATTATTAACTCCATTACAAATGATGCTCAAGGTAAAATTTATCATAGGAGTCAAACTACATCAAATTGTCTACAAGAACCCCATAAAAGCCCCATTGTGCAGAAGATCGATTTAAGGTGGGCAAACTCCCTTACAATTCGACGGTTCTACGCAGCGCTTAGAAGATCCTATCGTTTCAAATCCTCAATGATCACTAATTCAGGAATAAAGAATAAGGAGATGATATTACAAGCCATAGCAAGAGATAATTCTTCCATAAGTATGCTTTGAGGACAAAGCATTTTTAAGGGGAAGGCAATATTATGAGCATAATATATAATAATAAATATAAATACATTATAATAGTTAATGAACAATTAATGAAGAGACACCTTCCCAATGAAAGATCACGTCTCTTCATGGAAGGGCACCCCTACGTGGGTATATAAGGCACTCATTCTTATTGTATCTCATCATCTCATATTTTCATATACATTTTATATATATTATTTATTGTCCTTATGGATATCTTTATATTCCAAGTATTTTGGATATTTACATAGTGAACCAGGTTGGTTCACCACAGAGTTGAGGAGACGAGACAGAAGCTTCAGAGGCAAGATGCTTCTAGGAGATGTGAGCTTGCTACAATGACAGAGGAGACATCTAGTCAGGAGGACTGGGTATGGATTTTGTCTCAGTCACAGAGGGAGCAGCGAATGAGGCAAACTGGACAGCAAGACTTACTCCAATGACAAAGGGAGTTGGCCTAAGAGTTCAAGATGGAGGATCCTGGTCGGATGTACTCTTGAGATTAGAGGTGTTATCAGATCAGATGAGATCTTCCTCATTCAGGGGATACTGATGAGATTCGATATGATGGACTGCAAGTCCATGACTACACCTATGATGACAAATATGAAGAAGTTGAGTGACTCTACTTCAGATTCAAATTTGGTGAATCCCACGATGTATAGGCAGTAGATTGGATCTTTGATGTACCTGGTTAATGCCAGGCCAGATATTTGCTTTGCAATGAGCACCCTGAGCCAGTATTTGGTTGAATCCAAGGCAGTTCCAATGGGTGGCAACGAAGCATGGTATAGTTGGATATGGTTTGTCTCAGGTGATGAAGTGAGGCTACAGAGATATATAGATTTTGATTGAGCAGGAGTGCAATAGACAGATTGAGCACCTCAGGGTGTTGCTGCAGCTTGGAATCAGTTACGATTTCCGGGATAAGCTAGAAGTAGACTTCTGTAGCACTCAGAATAGCAGAGACGAAGTATGTCACAGCCAGTGTCGCAAGTCGTGAAGTGGTGCAACTTCAAAAGCTTCTTGCAGAACTTCATCCGAGACATGGTACAAAAGGGAGCAGTGAAGCTCCAATACTTATCCATAGATTAGCAGATTGCAGATATCCTCCTAGAGTGGTCATGCTAATTTGGTTGAGGAGGATGATACACAGGATTAGCCATGTTGATTTGGCTAGTGATGAGCATTGATGTTTCAACATCGGGCAGACATTCTCCCAAATTGGTCATGCACGAGGTTATGCTAGTGTTGATATGACCAAGGGAGAAAGATTCATTCACTCAGGGGGCTCTGCTAGTGGTGAATGGCCCAGGTAAGTTGATAGCATCAGGCATACGTTCTCCCAGATTGGCCATGCACGAGGCTATGCTATTGCTGATATGACCAAGGGAGAATGATCCATTCACTCACGAGGTTCTGCTAGTGGTGAATGGCCCAGGTATGTTGATGTTCTCCAGGATCGGGCAAACATTCTTCCTGGATTGGTCATGCAAGGGGATATGCTAGTGTTGATATGACCAAAGGCGAATGATTGACTCATCCACGAGGCTTTGCTAGTGGTGAGTGGCCCAGATAAGCACCAGGTAGACATTATCCCAGATTGGTCATGCACAGGGCTACGCTAGTGTTGATATGACCAGAAAACCCTAGTTTTGACTGGTACTAGAAAACCAGGAAACCAAAACCAATACCAAAAGTACCAATCCAGAATTGCGCAGGTCAAGTTTCAAGGGGTAAAACTTGGAATTTTCTGAAACAGTCAGCTCTAGCAAACTCGCCTCAGCCCAGCGCATCTCCTGGTAAGCTTAGTTTCAATTTTTGAGCACTTTCATTTTCTGGTAATTTTCTTAGCTCCGGGTCAAGATGTCTGCAAGCACCAAGCTTGCTGACAAGCTAGAAGGTGTGGAAAATTTTCGTGCCTAGAAGTATAGAATTGGACTCATTCTTGAAGAGAATAACCTTGCAAAATTCATAAAAGAAAATGTACTGGAACCCGAAGAAAATGCATTGAAAGAAAAGTACAAGAAGAATATGAATAAGGCTAAAAGAATAATTGTAGATTCCATTTAAAGACCACTTGATCCCTCAAGTGTCTTCTAAGAATAATCCAAAAGATATGTTTGATGCCCTAACGAGAATGTATGGAGGAAAGAACATCAATTGGAAGATGAACTTGAAAACCCAACTCAAGAATACAAAGATAAAAAAAGGAGAAACAGTTCAAGACTATTTCTCTAGGGTTTCTCAATTCAAGGAACAGTTAGAGGCAATTGGAGACAACTTAGATGAAGATGAACTCGTGATGACAACTCTTAATGGTCTCACAAGACCTTGGGATGCCTTCATCCAAACTATTTGTGCAAGAAAAGAGAAACTCCAATTTGACAGTTTATGGGAAGAATGTGTTCAAGAAGAAGCAAGAGTGGCCAACCGAGAAGCCGTCCTATTAAGAGATGAAGATCAAGCCATAGTTGCTCATGCTAAGGGTGGAAAGGGAAAGTCTCATTTTCAGAAGGAGACCCACTTTCATAAAGAGTCACTCTCCAAAGAGATTCTAGAAATATCATATGGGTCAAAGAAAGGGAAAATATTTCTCCTCCTACCAATGTTATCATTGTGATAAGATGGGACACATTGCTAAGAATTGTCCTACCAGAAGGGAAGAATACAAGAAGAGAAATAACAAAAGACATCATGCCCATGCAACTGAAGATGATGAGCCACCCAAGAAGTTAGCTAAAGAAGAGATTGAAGAATATGTTTTGTTTTCCGCTCTCTCAGGATCTGTGACACCTGGAGAGGATACTTGGCTCATGGATAATGGTGCCTCTAAGCACATGACAGGTCAGAAGAACACTCTCTCCAACCTTATAGAAAAGGACTCCCCCGAGAAAATTTCACTTGGAGATGATTATCAGTACCCTATCAAGGGAATGGGAGAAGCCACCTACAAACTTAATTCAAAAACTCTGATGAGAATGAAGGATGTACTCTATGTACCAGGTTTGAAAAAGAACACACTTTCTATTTCAGCCCTAGATAAGAAAGGTTTCAGGGTTGCATTCATCGATGGTAAAGTTCTTATGTGGTCTAAAGGAAAAACTATAGAAGATGCAATTGTTATTGGAATAGAAGGTGGTTTGTACAAGTTAAAGGGTCAATCAGATGTAGCCTTGACTCACTCTACTGAAAGTCCTTGTGAACTTTGGCATAGAAGACTAGCTCACATCAACTACAAAGCCTTACCAATGACCATATGTAAGCAAGGTAATTACAGGTTTACTAGAACTAAATGTTGATCATGAAGGTGTATGCAGCGGATGTGCACAAGGAAAGAACATAAAGAATCTTTTTCCAAAGAGCGACAGTAAAGCAGAAGGAATTATGGAACTTGTCCACTCAGATGTATGTGGTCCAATGCCATCAACCTCTCTAAGCGGGTATGTGTACTATGTATCTTTTATTGATGATTAACATCGTGAGACTTGGGTTTATTTCTTGAAGTCAAAAGATGAAGTACTTGGAAAGTTCAAGCAATTCAAAGCCTTGGTAGAAAACCTCTCCGCAAGGAAAATCAAGATACTCAGGTCAGATAATTGAGGAGTACACTTCAAATGAATTTGGAAGCTTTTGCAAAGATGTCGGGATTAAGAGGGAGCTCACCACTTCTTATAATCCTCAACAAAATGGTGGAGCCGAAAGAAAGAATAGAACGATTATGGAAGCAGTAAAGACTATGATTCATGATCAAGATCTTCCAATGCACTTATGGGTTGAAGCAGCAAGAACAACAGTATATGTCTAAAACAAATTATCCCATAGTGCACTTGGATTCAAAACTCCCGAAGAAATGTTCACCAGAAAGAAGGCAGAAAGTAAGCCATCTCAAAATATTTGGTTGTCCAGTATTTGTACACATTCCAAAAGAAAAGAGAACTAAACTGGATCCTTCAGGAAAGAAGGAAATATTTGTTGGATACTGGTAGGTCTCTAAGGCCTTCAGAATTAACATACCAGGTTACCATCATATTGAGATCAACAAAAATGTAACTGTTGATGATTGCAGCTTGATGAGTCATCCTCCAGATCGTTCTCCTCTGGACTAAGTTGAGACATCTATGAGAGCCCATGTGTTGGGTGTGCCCATGTGATGGGTGTATGTCAAACTCTGGACTGAGTTGTGGTGACGTGTGGTCTCTTGTCTACTCCTCTAAACTGAGTTGAGATGACTTGAGATGATCTTCTACCTTGTACTCCTCTGGACTAAGTTGAGTCGGCTTGAGATGGTCTCTTGCCTTATACTCCTATGGACTTAGTTGAGTCGGCTTGAGATGGTGCTCCAGATGGCACTCTTGTGGACTTAGTTGAATGATCTGTTGAGTGTGACGTCCCTGTGTTTGAGCACAGGTGGGAGTGTCCCTAGTCGCTAAGCCCTAGAGGATGAGAGAGATCATTGCTATATTGTCTGAGTAAGATTTACTTGTAACCCTAATTATGTTGTGAAGGGTACAAGTCGGCCCCACCATATGAAAGATATTAATATTCTGTAATGATAAATTATATTATTGAGTTAATGAGATCGGCCCTATTGTGCCAATAGACACACCTTTTGTTGTGTCAATTCTTGTATAAATAAGAGTGGATCCCCATTGTGGATCACACACTCACTTGTCATCTCAAATTTCAGCAAGCACTTGTACGGTTAAAGTGTGCACCTCTCTTGGGCACTAGTTTCTAGGTTTTGGTAAGCACCCTCTTGTGCGCTAAGGTCTATGGTGTGGGGGATCTTCTCTTGAGAATATAGCAAAGGATTGTTGGGTTTTTCCCTTGATTGAGAAGGGTTTTCCCAAGATACATCTTGTGTTCTTGTGCATGGTTATTCTTCTTGTGATCTTGGTTATTGTGGCACTTGTGTATGGTATTGCTGCATTGTTTATGGTTCAAGTACATGCTAAATGAAATAAACTACATGTGCATGAGCTAAGCATTAAAATTCAACATGGTATCAGAGCAGAGTTCTTGAAGAGACCATTGCACAAGCCACTAAAGAGCCAGTCGTCACCTCCTTGTTGCAACTGCAAAAACGACTCCCCTTCTTTTGCCAGTTTCAGCACCTTACACTGGAGAGTTTGGGCTAATTTTTGCATAAGAGTGTACGGCATCCTTCAACACACCTCCAGAGATTCTCAAATTGCAATTCCGAGAAATTTTTTAATTTTGGCCCTAGGGTTTCTAAGGTTCCGCAATTTTATACAGAATTTCGGTTTTAAGGTTTCTGCAACTCATTTAGGATTTTTCAAGCTTACCAGTGTTCTTCTGACTTTCAAGGCTTATTGTTGGTAATCATAAGTCCAACGAAACCTTAGGTTGTTAGTCTAGCCTAGTCGTTGGGGTTTGTGGAAGAATCTGCAAACCATGAGAAACAAAACTTTGGTGGAAGATAGGTTTGATGGATCAAGCAACTTCAGTTCCTGGAAGTCAAGACTACAGATTACCCTAGAAGAGGATGACCTATTGAGTTTGATAGAAAAGACTCTACCAAAAACAACTATCGATGAAGAGAAAGATAATTGGAAGGCACATGACGTCAAGACAAGGAAGATAATCATCTATTCAGTAAGAGATCATCTACTACCTCGTATAGCTATCTTAAAGACAACTTATGAGATGTATGATGCATTGAAGAATATGTTTGAGAGTAACAACACCCTCAGAGCCCTTACATTGAAGAGTTAGCTTCAACATATCAAGATGACAAACGCTGACACCGTTGCTACCTTCTTCGTGAAGGTTTCAGAGATCAAAGATTAGTTGGGTGCCATTGGAGAAACCATAACAGACAGAGAACTTGTCGTGACTACTCTCAAGGCTCTTCCAAGACATTGGGAACCTTTTCTTCAAAGTATCAGTGGTAGAGCAAATCTACCTCAGTTTGATCGTCTATGGATAGACTGCACTCAAGAGGAAATAAGGGAGCAAGAGACCACAGAGATTTTCGAGCTACATTTCAGCTATGACCCACATCAATGATAGTGAGCCTTCTTGTCATGGAGAAGCAGCAGGTTAGCAAGTATGGCAAGATGCCATGACAGAAGAGTATCAGTCCATCATGAAGAATGATGTGTGGGATATTGTTCTGAGACCAGAAGGGAAGTCTGTAGTGACTTCCAAGTGGATCTATAAGATCAAGCATGCAGCGTATGGAAGTGTCGAGAAATACAAAGCGAGATTTGTGGCTAGAGGATTCTCTCAGGTGGAGGGAATTGATTATGAGGAGACATTTACCCCTGTAGCCTGAGACAGTTCCATCCGTACGATCATTGCCCTAGTTGCAACCATGGGTTGGAGACTACATCAGATGGATGTAAAGACAACCTTTCTCAATGGTGAGATTGAGGAAGAAGTTTACATCGAGCAGCCAGATGGATTCGTGATACATGAGCAAAAGTCTCATGTGTGCAGGTTGAAGAAAGCCCCGTATGGACTAAAGTAGGCACCTCGTGCTTGGTAATAGAAGATGGATGGATTCCTAATGAGTTTTAGCTTCAGCAAAAGTGTTGTTGATCCAAACCTATACTACCATATTGTTGGTGACAAGTACCTGATTTTGGTCCTGTATGTTGATGATTTATTCCTCACCGATTCAAAAGTTCTTATTGTTGAACGCAAGCATGCATTGACTTCTGAATTCGAGATGAAGGATCACGATATGATACACTACTTCTTGGGACTAGAAGTATGGCAAAGGACTGATGAGATTTTCCTAAGTCAAGGAAAATATACAGTTCAAATATTGAAGAAATTCGGTATGACATACTGCAAGTCCATGCCTACACCGATGGTGATGGATCTGAAGAAAATGAACAAGGCTTCTACTGATTAATGCGAGATTGATCCACATCTTTACTGACAGCTGATTGGATCATTTATATATATGGCTAACACCAGACCTGATATATGCTATGCAGTGAATGTACTCAGTCAGTTTATGAGTCAGCCGAGACACTCACTAGATAGCAACGAAGCATGTGCTGAGATATCTACGAGGCACAGTTGGATATGGCCTGAGATATGCCTCTGATGTAGAAATGAGATTGCAGGGATATGCCGAAGTAGATTGGGCAAGGAGCACAGTGGACCGGAAGAGCACATTTGGTTGTTGTTTTACTTTGGGATCTGCCATGGTTTCCTGGTGCAGTAGGAAATAGAGCTATGTGGCTTTGAGTACCGCAAAAGCAGAGTACACAGCATTATGTGTGGCAGTTTGCGAAGCAGTGTGGCTTCGCAAGCTCCTTGCAGATTTATTTGGTCATGAGATGGATTCCACCGTTATCCATTGCGATAACCAAAGTTGTGTGAAGCTCTCAGAGAATCCTGTGTTTCACGATAAATCGAAACACATTGAGATTAAATACCATTATATTAGAGATATGGTAAGAGGAAAGCAATACATGTGCAATACCTTTCTACACACGAGCAAGTTGCAGATGTCTTCATCAAACCACTTGCCAAGACGAAGTTCGAGTACTTCCGTGAGAGACTTGCCCTGGTGGAGAATGCCTCCCTAGCTGAGAGGTAGTGTTGATGATTGCAGCTTGATGAGTGATCCTCCAGATCGTTCTCCTCTTGAACCATAAACAATGCAGCACTGTTTATGGTTCAAGTACATGCTAAATGAAATAAACTACATGTGCATGAGCTAAGCATTAAAATTCAACAGTAACCTTTGATGAAGATGCAACACTCAAAAGATCAAGGAAATGTCATCTTGAATAAGTATATGAAGAAGAACTTGTAGCTCCCAGAGTTGCAGAACCCATAAAGGAAATTGCAGTTACCCTTGATGATGAGATTCCAGAAGATCATGATATAATAGAATCTCAAGAGCCTCCTCGTATGACGATCTCTCGCAAGAGAAAGCCATCTTGGGCTAGATAACTCATTCAGGACGTAGAAAAGTATGGTGCCCCAGAAGGAACCATGAGACAAAGCAAGAGACCTAAGCCATTCTCCGGCTATATGGCCATGATGTGTGATCTCGTAGAAAAGGAACCTACTTGCTTTGAGGAATCCATTCAGAAGAAAGAATGGATGGATGCCACGAAAGAAGAATACCATTCCATTATGAAGAATGATGTATGGGAAGTAGTTCCCAGACCAATGAACAAAGATGTGGTATCTTCCAAGTGGATATACAAAATAAAACATGCAACAGACAGAAGTATTGAAAAACATAGGTAAGATTTGTGGCTCGTGGCTTTTCTCAGAAGGAAGGTATTGACTATGAATAAACATTTGCTCCTATAGCCAGATACACTTCTATCAGAACCATCATAGCTCTTGCAACCAAAATGAAGTGGAAGTTGCACCAGATAGATGTGAAAACAACTTTCCTAAATGGTGTTATTGAAGAAGTGTATATAGAACAACCACATGGGTTTGAAGTTGAAGATAGAAAGACTAATGTCTGCATGTTGAAGAAAGCTCTATACGGGTTGAAGCAAGCTCCTAGGGCTTGGTATGGCAGAAATGATAGTTTCCTCACAAGCTTGGGCTTTAACAAGAGTAAAGTTGATCCTAACCTTTACTTCAAGGTTATGAATGATGAGCCAGTTATATTGCTACTATATGTGGATGATTTATTCTTGACAGGGGAAGAAAAGCTCATCACATATTGTAAGAAAAATCTTGTCGCTGAGTTTGAGATGAAAGACCTAGGCCCAATGCATTATTCTTAGGTCTTGAAGTTTGGTAGAGCCCAGAGAAGATCTTCCCTA
Source organism: Picea abies (assembly GCA_900067695.1). NCBI lineage: Eukaryota > Viridiplantae > Streptophyta > Pinopsida > Pinales > Pinaceae > Picea > Picea abies. The sequence goes on along the minus strand of CBVK0101120949.1, from coordinate 13,891 downwards.
ACAAGGGAAGTATGCAGTTGAAATACTGAAGAGATTTGACATGTTGGAATGTAAAGCCATGAACACACCCATGGAAACGAATTTGAAGCCATTGGTTGATACTTCATCAGAGTTGGTTCATGCTATACTCTATACAAACAGATTATTGGTTCATTGATGTATATGACGAATACCAGGCCAGATATATGATTTGTTGTGAACACCTTGAGTCAGTGTCTGGTGGAGCCCAGACGTGTTCACCTTGTAGCTAGCTATAAAGCATGTGATGAGATACCTTAAGGGTATGTTGGATTATGGTCTCTGTTATACCAGAGATCATGACTTCAGATTGTATGGTTATACTGATTCAGATTGGGTTGGAAGTGATTCAGACAGAAAGAGCACTTAAGGATGTTGTTTCAGTTTTAGGTCAGCCATGACTTCATGGAAAAGCAAGAAGCAATCCAGTATTGCTCTCAGCATGGTAGAAGTGGAGTACATTGTAGCATGTTCCACCAGTTGTGAAGCCATATGGCTTCTGAAGTTGTTGACGGGTCTGTTCGATCTAGAGATGGAATCTATCGTGATTCTATGTGATAACCAGAGTTGTATAAAGATGAAGGAGAACCCAGTGTTCCATGATAAGTCGAAGCACATAGAGATATGGTACCACTACATTCGTGATAAGGTGCAGAGGGGAGTTGTAAAGCTCCAATATGTTGGCACAGATGAGCAGGTTGCAAATGACTTGACCAAGCCTCTGTCTCGTGTAAAGTTTGAGTACTTCCGAGACAAGCCCGGTGTTGTCCGAAAGGACCTCCCTTGAAAGGGGGAGTGATGTTGATGATACTATGGTATCCTGACCAACAGCAGGTAGCTCCATTAGGATTTTATATCCTAGGGGATTGATCATCCCTGGGCATATCCGGAAGGGGTCCGATAAGGACGGTCTGTCAGTGTACCTATGAATGCATATGCCAGATGTGGTCAGTAGTGGTAGCTTCGTTAGGATTTTATATCCTAGGGAATCTTATGATTCCTGGGCAGATCACGAAGGTCCGGTAAGGACGGTTTGTCAGAGTACCACGTGGTAACTTGTTAGGATTTTATATCCTAGGGAATCTTATGATTCCTGGGCAGATCCCGAAGGTTCGGTAAGGATGGTCTTTCGAAGTACCACAAATGTTGTTGTTGATGCACCTGCTTCAATCTATTGCCACATGTTGATGATGTTGTTCCAGCTTGTTGTTGTTGATGATGTTGTTCCACCTTCGTGTTGTTGATAATGATGTCGTTCCAGCTTCGTGATGTTGATGATGTTATTCCAGCTTCGTGTTGTTGATGATGTTGTTGTTGTTCCAGCTTTGTGCTATTGATGTTGATGTTTCAGCTTCATGTTGATTGATCCAGGCGAATATTGGTGGCCACCCACCTATTCCAACTAGCTCCTCTTGTCATTTTTTAGTTTACCACATTCTTTTGTACTTCTTTGTAATTGTAGGTTCTACACTTTTGGGGTTGTCTGAAGCACTACACATCTTCCAGGTGGAGACTGATGGTCGTCCACCTAATCCAACTGGCTTATTTTGGAAGTTTTCATGTCAGCACATCTTTCTGTACTTCCAAGGCCATTTTGGGGACCTAAGCAATCTTTTTTTTACGTTCCACAGTCAAACTGTAGGTCGAGTCAGAGTTTGACGGCATAATGTGTACTTGTAGTTCTCGAAAAGACCTTTTGAACGAGCTATCACGCACCTAAAATGGAGATCATATGCAAAAGTTCCACCCCCGAGAAGTTAATGTACTAACTTGCCCAAATGGGGCTCACATGATTTTTGGCGTTTCATCTCCTAGGGTAAGGTTTTTGGATGTCTAGGGTTTTGTCATTCATGTTTATCATAAAAAGGCATTCAGAGCCTCATTGTAATCATCTTCTTGTGAATGAGTGTAGCTATCACATCTCTTCTCAGAGATAAAGCTGCCACCATTCTAGCGAGTCTTGCACTCTGTATTTTTACAGTCTCTTTACAATTATTTCATTAATAGAAATCAAGTATTGTTGTATTTCTTTGTTTCTGGCAATTTTCATGAGTATTTCATTGTAATATCTTTGCTTTCATTTCGTTCCGAAAATAATCTGGATCAGTGTTATCAGAGTTGGCCGCTCTTGATCGTTTTTCAGTGCATATCCCCGACGAGGTCTAAGTATAGCCAGTTGGGTCTCGAGCTTGTCTCTATTGAGGACGATCACTCTCACACACCCAAGAAACCCTCGATGGCAGCAGAAAAGAAAAACGACGAAGCGGAAGATTCTATTAACCGGTTGTTTGAGCAAGCTCTCGCGCAATAGAGGGAGGAAATGATGGAGAATTTTGCACACATCCTTCAACACCTGTCGATAGCAACAGGCGCATCTTCATCAAGCGACCATTTTGGAGGAACCTCTCCCTTCAAGCTACAAGTTAATTTTAATATTCCCATATTTGAAGGTCAAATAAATGCAGATGCCCAAGAAAAATGGTTAAATCTATTAGAATGTTATTTGTCTATTCAAAAATTTTCCGACAGGGAAAACATAACCTTCGCACTCCTCAAGGCTCTCCCCCGTGTCAAACATTGCTGCGAAACTTACTGGGAGCAAAGTTCCACAGAGGAATCTAGAATATTTAGGGTCGAACCCACATCGGATTTTTTTGTGGATGCAGTCAAGGAACAATACTACCCTGTTGATAACTATGAAGACCGGTACATGAGATGGACCACGCTGCGGCAAGAAAAGAGCCAGACAGTGTCGAAGTTCACCAATACTTTCCATACCTTGCGCACCACGCTGGGTATCAAAGACTCTGAGCGGCATCTGGTTCTGAAATACCATGGGGCTCTGCATAGGTACATCCAAACCGAAATGGATTTCCTAAACATCTCATCATTGGGAGATGCCTATCGATATGTTGTCAAAATCGAGCAGAAATTTAGGCACCAGAACAAATGGGAATTCGAATCTGCAAATCTGCAACAACCAAAGCATGGTAAAGACGACCCTAACCAACAGCCTCTAAACATCCAGTCCAAGACACAGGACAAGAAGGGCAAAGAAAAGATGAAGAATGACACTAGGAAGTGGTGTGACTTCCACAAAATCCCCTGGCACAACACCGATGAATGTCGCTCGAAACAGTCATTGGTTGTTAGGGTCCTAACCTGCACATAGGTAGAACAATATATTCGGATGTAATAAAGGTCAATATTAATAAGGCCTTGCAATAAAATAAAATAAGTCGAATGTAAGAAGACCTAGTAGAAGCTTCTGCTTCTAGAAGGATCTTCCTCTAGATGCTTCTTTTGATAGACATATTTAGTATAAATAGGAGCCGAGGGTATGAGAACCCTAGCTTGGAGATTATTGTAATAGAGCTTTGCTCCACTGGAGGTTGCCCCCTCGAAGAAGCCCGTGAACATTGCTCTCAGAATCAAAGTGTTATTTTTGTTGTTATTCTTATATCATTTTTGGTGTTATTGTGGTGATTATTCTGGTTATATTGTTGTTATTCTGCCATTTCTAGCATTTTATTTATGTTCTACATACTTTTTATATCTGGTACATTACAAGTGGTATCAGAGCACTTTCCTTGGCAGAAATTGTGGGTAAATTTTTTTTCAGGGTAGAGACGTATTCTGGCGTCTTTAAGCCACAAAGATCTGTTGTTACGCGCATAAACCCGCGGTTGAGGGATTCATACACACAGGAAATACAAGTGGTTCTTAAGCGCACATCTGTTGGCCACCCTTGTAACCCCTGTTGGTACCCCTTCGAGTGGTAACGCATCAGACAGCACCTGTGTACGGATCGGCCTAGATTTCCTGAAGCCCTCTTTAGATAAACTGATCGGCCGCCTGACTGCTATAGTGCCACCGAGAACAGCACTCGGGAAGATACTCTCTAGTACCTGGGTAGTCGGGTAGTACGGCTAAGGGTACAGTTTATCCTCCTTAGTTAGTGCCCTGAGATATTGGGCCGAGTACTACTATTGGACCTCGCATGTATATCAGAGAGCTATAGCACAGGGAAAACCCTTGTCTATAGAACCCTTGAATACCTAACCCTTGGGGACAAAAACATAAACAAATTAAAACAAACAAGATCTATTGTCGCGCAACTGTGTTCGGGTTGCCAAGTAAATAGACATTTCTTTCTGGTTAAGCATTTGGGCATTTCCTCTTTGCAGTATTCTTCAGACCGAAGTATAACTCCGCAGGTGTAAAAACAAAAAACATAAAACATAAAAAATAAAAAATAAAACTAGTCTGAAAAAATTTTCACCATTATTTGAGACCTATTCCATTGGATTCATCTCTTTGCCCTTATCACATTCATCCATATCATTTTTGTGCAAAAAGTTTTTACCCCGCTCGCCCCTTTTCAGTTCCCCCATCCTCATGGCCCATACCCATAGCCAAGACTTGGAAGCTCGCTTCAACACCTTGCAATCTGGTCTCATCGAGACCCAACAAGAAGTAAAACAACTCAGTGCCAATGTTGTCGCCATCAATACAACCATGCAGTCCTCAATGGAGGAAATCAAACAAGACCTCACCACCCAGCTTGAATCTGTCTTTTCGGCACTCTGCACCAAACTGCATATCCCTACAGATAACCCTTCCTCTTCCTTACCTCCACATACTGAAGGTGACCATTCCTCTCATTCCCATAACTTTCAGAACCATCACTTTCAACATGACCTACGCCTTCCGCGGGTGGATGTGACCAAATTTGATGGCTCGAACCCCACCGGTTGGGTAACCCAAATGGAACATTATTTCTCTTTATACGGCATTACAGATGACTTGGCCAAACTCTGGTATGGTGTTTTACATCTAGATCAAGAACGTTGGCAATGGTGGCAATGGAAAAAAACTTCTCGTCAAGGGTATATTGCTTGGACACACTTTGTGGCAGAGCTTTATGAACGCTTTGACACTGACACCAACCATTTGGGTTGTTTGACAAAGTTGAAACAATCAAGAACAGTGGAAGACTTTATAGCTGCCTTTAAACGCCTGGCTTTTCGGACAGAGGGCATGTCTGATGCCTTTTTCCAAGAATGTTGTATCAGTGGCCTCAAGGATGAGATTCGGGCCCATGTTCTCATGGCTCGGCCTCAGAGTTGGGTGGAGGCTACTAAAAGAGATAAAGAAGCACAACAGGTTGTATCTTCTCAAAACCGGAAACCCTCCTTTACCCCTCGCCCTAAACCACCTGAAATCTCATATATTTGCTATAGACATGGGCGGGTGTGACATTGTGTTGGGTGCAGACTGGCTAAGGACTTTGGGTCCCATTCTCATGGATTTTAAGGAATTAACCATGCAATTTGACTAGAAGGGCCACCAATATAAGTTCCAAGGCATCACCGTCGGTTCACCTGAGATCATTAGTTCCCATTGCATGGAAAAGTTGCTCAAAAAGGGTCATTCTGGTGTTATTGCTCAACTCCATGCCATCCAAGCAACAGAAACACCCTTGGTGCCGCAAGACCTCCAAGCCATCCTTTCTAAACATCAAGTGGTCTTTTCCACTCCCCAGGGACTCCCTCCTTCACGTGGTGTTCATGATCATTCCATTCCCCTTGTACCCGGAAGCCTTCCTCCCAATATTCGTCCATATCGTCACCCCTTTTCCCAAAAAAATGAAATTGAGAAAATGGTCTAGGAACTCCTTAATGCGGGCGTTATCTGCCCTAGTACGAGCCCCTACTCTTCTCCTGTGGTCATGATCCTGAAGAAAGAAGGTTCTTGGCGAATGTGTCCAGACTTTCGTGCCCTCAACAAACTTACCATTAAAGACAAATTTCTCATTCCTGTCATTGATGACCTCCTAGATGAACTGAGTGGCACCCAATTCTTTACTAAACTTGATCTTCGTTCGGGCTACCACCAGATATGTATGAAAGAGTCAGACATTCCCAAGACTGCCTTTAGAACTCATGAGGGCCACTATGAATTTTTGGTCATGCCCTTTGTCTTGTGTAATGCCCCCTCCACCTTCCAAAGCCTCATGAATCATGTCTTTCGTCCTTTTCTTCGTCATTTTGACTTAGTTTTCTTTAATGATATCCTCATCTATAGCAAGACCTAGACAAAACATCTTGCTCATGTGGATCAAGTTCTCCATCTACTCTCTTAGCACCAACTTTTCCTGAAACAGTCTAAATATGCTTTTGGCGCCTCGGAAGTAGAGTACTTGGGTCATCTGGTTGGCAAGGATGGCATCAAGGTGGATCCTAAAAAGATTGAAGCTATGCAAGACTGGCCTCACCCCAAGACTCTCAAAAGCTTGCGTGGATTTCTGGGCTTAACAGGTTATTATCGCAAGTTTGTTAAGAATTACAAAAAGATTGCAGCACCTCTCATTGCTCTCCTAAAAAAGAACTCTTTCACTTGGACTCCAGCTACTGCTCAAGCTTTTCAAACCTTGAAGATGGCCATGTGCACCACTCCAGTCCTGGCCCTTCCTGATTTCACAAAGACCTTTGTCTTGGAATGTGATGCTTCAGGGAAAGGAATTGGTGTTGTCCTTATGCAAGAGAGTCGACCTTTGGCCTTTACCAGCAAGCAACTATCTTAAAGAAATCTGGGTAAATCTATCTATGAAAAGGAAATGTTGGTTATTCTGCATGCCGTTGATTTGTGGCGCCCTTATCTATTGGGGCAACGCTTCCAAATTAAGACAGAGCATCAAACGCTCAAGTATTTTTTGGAACAACGCATTTCCTCCCCGGAGCAACAAAAATGGGTAACTAAGCTATTTGGCTATGATTATGAGATCATTTACAAGAAAGGCAAAGAAAATGTGGTTGCAGATGCACTTTCCCGCAAATATGAAGATGAAGGATCCATTTTTTCTCTTTCCTTCATTATACCAGATTGGCTCCAAGTTGTTTGCCAAGAATGGCTACAAAATCCCAAAAGTTCGCAGTTGATCCAACAATTACAGTCCAGTGCTCCAACTCCCCCAGGGTACTCTTGGCTCCATGATGAGCTTCGATACAAAGATCGTTTGTATTTAAGCAAACAATCAAAGCTTAAATCCACGGTACTTTCTGAGCTTCATGCTACACCGACAGCGGGGCACTCCGGGTTCACCAAAACCTATGACAGGGTCAAACGTTCTTTTTTCTGGGATGGTATGAAACAGGACATTCGTAATTTTGTCGCCAAATGTGATGTGTGTCAACGCAACAAGGGAGAAACAGTCAAATCTCCGGGCACACTACAACTACTCCCGATTCCACCTGCTATTTGGAAGGACATCTCTATGGATTTTATTACAGGCTTACCCAAATCGGGAAATAAATCAGTCATCATGGTGGTTGTTGATCGCCTTTCCAAGTATGCTCATTTCTGCGCTCTTCAACACCCATTTACAGCATCCACGGTGGCTCAAATTTTCATGGATCAGGTCTTCAAGCTCCATGGCATGCCACACTCTATTGTTTATGATCGTGACCCCACTTTCATAAGCAATTTTTGACAAGAACTGTTCAAGCTACAAGGCACCCAATTGCATCTCAGTACAGCTTATCATCCCCAAACTGATGGTCAAATAGAAGTTGTCATCAAGTGTTTGGAAACATATTTGATGTGTTTTGCCTCGGAAAAGCAAAATCAGTGGGCTCAATGGTTACCCCTAGTTGAATGGTGGTACAACACTTCATACCATACAGCTACACGCATGACTCCTTTTGAAGCGGTATATGGACAGAAGCCACCTTCAGTTCTCTCATACTTACCTGGTGTCTCGAAAGTCCAGGCAGTTGACCAAACACTTACAGTTCGAGAGGCTATTCTCCGTACCCTCAAAGAGAATTTGGTCATGGCACAAAATCGCATGAAGCAACAAGCAGACCAAGGTCGCTCTGAATGTCAATTTGAAGAAGGGGATCAGGTGTTTCTTCGGCTGCAACCTTCAAGCAGAATTCCCTCAAGGCCGAGCATTGTCAGAAGCTAGCACCCAAATTTTATGGTCCTTATACAGTTCTCAAGCGTGTGGGACAGGTGGCCTGTCAGTTAACTTTGCCCAGTCATTCGAAGCTACATCCTGTTTTTCATGTTTCCTGCTTGAAGAAGGTGATCGGAACTAAGTGCCAAATTCAAACCAACCTTCCCGACTTAGCCGAAGAAAGATCCATTTGGCTACAGCCACAAGCAGTTTTGGACCAGCGTGAGCGTCGCATGTGTCAGAGAACCATCAAGGAAGTGTTAATCCAGTGGAAAGATACAACTCCAGCAAATGCCACTTGGGAACCAGCTACCATTCTGCAGCAATTTCCACATCTCAAGCCTTGAGGACAAAGTTGTTTTTAAGGGGGAGGACATGTTAGGGTCCTAACCCACACATAGGTAGAAAAATATATTCGGATGTAATAAAGGTCAATATTAATAAGGCCTTGCAATAAAATAGAATAAGTCGAATGTAAGAAGACCTAATAGAAGCTTTCGCTTCTAGAAGGATCTTCCTCTAGATGCTTCTTTTGATAGACATATTTAGTATAAATAAGAGTTGAGGGTATGAGAACCCTAGCTTGGAGATTATTTTAATAGAGCTCTGCTCGACTGGAGGTTGCCCCCTCGAAGAGACCCGTGAACATTGCTCTCAGAATCAAGGTGTTATTTCTATTGTTATTCTTATATCATTTTCAGTGTTATTGTGGTGATTATTCTGGTTATATTGTTGTTATGCATCTGCCCACCACCCACAAAGCCAAAAAATAAAAAATAAATAAAACAAAAAACAAAAAAAAACGAACTTTTTCAGGCCAAAAATCGGGGAGCGCTTGCATGGGTTCGGGAGCGCTCTGAGAGCGCGGTTCCGGGAGGGTCGGGAGCAGGTCCTGTAGCTTCGGGAGCGTGGCGCTTTGACAAAGGGCAGGGAGCGTCTAGGACAGGTCGGGAGCGTGGTTCAGCCGGTCCGGAGTGTGGGGGGGAGCGTGGTTCCGGGACGCTCCCGCTCGGAGCGCGATTCGGGAATCCAGACTGGGGGGGGCACACTTCGGCAACCATGGTTCCGACTATTGTTCCACCAAAACAGTGCTGCAAGGTAATCTCTCATACTGCAAAATTCATCATCTTCTCAGTCTGTTCAAAGGATGCACAGAAGACCACTACAACCATTGCAGCCTCAACACTTTCTATCCAGCAAAAACAGATTGTTGAAGAGAAAGAAGATATTGTTTCTTCACCTACAATGGTGCCTACACAATGCCCCGTCAAACCTAGAGACAACAAGTTGGTGGAACAGATTCAACCCCACCAGCAACAAGTTCGTGATAACCTTCCACGGACCAAGCAGCACAACTTCTCCAACAAGGCAGGCAACTCACCAAGATTCAAATTCAAAAAACACTTTTCCCTCTTCCCTAGGCACTCAACGCAATGGAGACCATTGCTTTCCTAAGGGGGGAGGACTGATCCAGGTGGATATTGGTGGCCACCCACCTATTCCAACTAGCTCCTCTTGTCAGTTTTTAGTTCAACACGTTCTTCTATACTTCTTTGTAATTGTGGGTTCTACACTTCTGGGGTTGTCTGAATCCCTACACATCTTCCAAGTGGAGATTAGTGGTCGTCAACCTAATCCAACTAGCTTATTTTGGAAGTTTTCATGTCAGCACATCTTTTTGTTCTTCCAGGGTCGTTTTGGGGCCCTAAACAGTGCTTTTTTGGTGTGCCACAGTCAATCATGGAATCATGGTTTGAAAGCTTTAAAATAATTTTTTCCATTAAAATTTAATTATTTAATGTATATTTTATTGAACCGAGTCGTTGAAATCAAACCGGTCCGAGTCGATCCCTTTAGTAGACAAAGTTTGCAATGCTTTTCAAGTTTTATATTTTAAATTTTAATTTTTTAATATTTTTTATTTTTATTTAAGATTTAATTTATGTTATTGCTATGTATGTCTTAAATTATAAATTTTAATTTTAAAAATTTTAAGTTTTATATTATAACTCTTAAAATTTAGAGTATATTTAACTAAATTTTATATTTAACTATTTAATTATATTTAGTATTGTGTTATATTTAATATTCTATGTTGCACGGGTACTCGTGCCCCCTAAAAAAACCCAAGTACCCTGCGTTCCCACGTGCCGGGGACTTTAAAACACCTAAGAAACGTTTCCAATTGGTTGGGGACGTTAGTGGGGACTTGGGGATGTTTAAGCCGTCCCCAATCCATCCTTGGGTCAAATCGGGGACGGATCGGGTACCGTACCAACGTCCCTAAAAAAATTGAGGATGGATTTGCACATTAATCATAAAAAACTAAATCTACGTGCCCCTCACTCACCTGCACGTGTAAAGGCGAACTTACCCGTCAAACCCACGCTCTATTTTCTTCACGCCGCCCTCACAGTCGGGTTTCTTTGCCCACACCTCACTCACAGTCGACCCTCTGGTTTATATCTCCCTCAACCTCACTCAAGTCTCACAGTGATTCGTGGTAAGAACTCGGGCAGAGAGGGGTTCTGAGTTTAACGTTTAACTATTTCATTGTTCACTTGCACCAATCCAGCCACTAGTTCGCGCGGAGAGGGAGAGGGGTTTCATTGTTTGGAAGGTCCACCTGCACGGTCCAGCCATTCCAGCCACCAGTTCGACGGAGAGGGGTTTCAGCTGCGTGGGGTCCACCCACCAATTCAAGAAGGGTTTCGTCATCGCCACCGGTTACAGGTATGCTACATGCCCTTAAGTTTTTTTTATTTTTTAAATTTAAAATTTAATATTTATTATTTATTAAATTATTATATTAAATTTATAATGATTATATTATATGATACACCAACATGCATAACACTTCAAATTTTAATTTAAGCTACAACCTATCACATAATAAATTAAAATTATTAAATTATAATTTAAAGTTTAAATAAATTTTAAACTGTAATATTAAAATTTAAATTAATAAAATTTAACAATTTTCATACTGGCATCATACATTGGGGTCTAAAATTTTAAATATTCTTTTTGTATGCACTGTTTCAGCCTTTCTTGGGCTTTTTTTTTCAAAAATAAGTTTTTCGGTTACTTAAGTTTTAATTTAATTTAAAGTGTAATATTAAAATTTAATTTAAATTTACACAGTAGTAACTTAGTAAGTTAATATTAATTTAGCCCGCAGGGGTGCAGTCTAGTGGCCAGCGAACGTACTGTTAAGGCGTTTGTGCTGCTAAGCAGGTCACGAGTTCAAACCTCGTCTTATCTGGATGTCGGGCTTATGGGCGGTGTGGTTCTCCCTAGGGGTTATAAGGCAGCCGGCAGGGATTCGACCCTATATTACGCGGTAGCCAGATACCGCCCTAGTTACCGATTCCCCTAGATACCAAAAAAAAAACGTTAATATTAATTTAAATTTACACAGTAGTAAGTTAGTAACTATAAAATAAAAAAATAAAAAAAAATAAATATATATATATATATATATAGCTAATAGCAGTAAATTTAACTATAATTTATTTAATTTACAACTGTAAAGCTACAACAGTTATAAGTATTGATTTAAACATTTTAATTTGTCATTTTGTAATTGGTTGAAATCTGCTAAATATTTCAGATGTACAACCCTTCTCAATCTCCTCAATCTGAAATGAGAGGACCTCCAAATACAATTCCCGAGTCCACTGAACACTCAATTTCCAGTGCCATAAATGTCAAGAAACCCTTGCTGCAATTTATCAAGAAGGTCACTCAAAACAAGAGGAAACATAGTGGTGGTTCAAAGCAATGGTTATGCAGCCTTTGCAAGCCTGTATTTAAGGGCAGCTACACTAGAGTTTATCATCATCTATTGACTATTCCAGGTGATGGAGTAAAAATATGCACCTGCCCATTGGAAAAAAGAATTGAAATGACTAAACTTCACATGGCTGCCACAGGTGGTACTATTCTTGTAGAGGAAGAGGAGGACAGCCCTTCCATTTTTTAAAAGCCGAGAGTTTCTAGCTCAATGGAGTTCTCTCATGGAGAAACTCATGACCGTGATCAAGTTGATTGAGTAGGGGGTTCTAGTAACATTGTTTCAAGTAGGAAAGTTGTTGTCATAGAGATGTTCAATACACAACACAAGGAGGAGGCAGATGATGCAGTGGCTGAATTTTTCTTTGCTAATGGAATATCATTTAATGCCACTCATTCTCCTCTCTACAAAGAGATGATAAGGAAAGTACTTGTTGTTGGCCCATCATTTCAACCCCCGGGTTACAATAAAATGAGGACAACCTTGTTAGATAGAGGGGTCTCAAATATGCAAGGGTTGATGGAAGGCCTTAGAAAATCATGGGTTGTTTATGTTGTCACCTCTCCAAAAGGGCCCTATTTCTTGAGGGCAATTGATTGTTCTAGAAAGATGAAGGATGCAGCTTTTCAATTTGAGGTATTGAAGGATGCAATCGAAGAGATTGGTCCTACAAATGTAGTTCAGGTTATCACAGATGTTGCACTAGTTTGTAGGTCCATGGGGTTAATGATTCAAAGCAGGTATAAGCATATATTTTGGACCCCTTGTTGTGTGCATGCTTTGAACAATGCACTCAAAGACATTGGAAAAATTTCTTGGATCACCCGCATTATTTTGGATGCAAGAGAGGCACAAATGTTCATTTGCAACCACCATGCATCTCTAGCTATTTGCAAGATTTATGAAAAGAAATAGTGCTTGAAACCAACAGATACAAGGTATGCCACCTATTTCATTCTTCTTGATCGTATGCTAGAGGTGCAACATGCCTTAAAGGCCATTGTTATTAGTTCTGAGTGGTCTACATGGGGGGAATCAAAAACAGATCAGGGAAAGAAGGTAAGACAGATGTTGTTGAACGATGATTGGTGGATTGATGTGAAATACATAGTCTCTTTCACCTCTCCAATGGTGGAGATAATTAGGTATGCAGATTCAGATTCCCCTAACCTTGGGGAAATATACGAGTCAATTGATAGCATGATCGGAATGATCAAGTCCATCATGCGTCAAAGGGACCCCACTTTGGAGTTCTTTAATGAAATCCAAAAGTTGATAGAAAAGAGATGGAACAAGTTGAACACACCTCTTCATATGGCTTCTTATGCACTTAATCCAAAGAAGTACGTGGAGAGGGAAGGAAGAGTTGCACCAATAGATGATCCTGAGGTGAAACATGGGTTTACTGAGGCCATACAAAATATGTTCACACCTGAGCAAGCAACCATAATTCGAGAACACTTTCTTGACTTTGCAATGTCCAATGACAACATTTTCTCTATTGTTGCAAAGGCAGATTTGTTGGGTATGGCACGAAGAATCCCAGTGGATGGTGGAGGATGTATGGGGACAAAGCTCCATAAATTCACACTTTGGCTATGCGTTTACTATCTCAGGTTGCTAGTTCCTCCTCTACAGAAAGGAATTGGTCCACATATAGTTTTATCCACTCTATTAAGAGGAATAGGCTTACCTCTAAGAGAGCGGAAAAACTAGTTTATGTGCATAGTAGTCGTCGCCTTCTTACAAGGAAAGCACCAGAATATTTAGAGGGCCCAGCAACACGGTGGGATGTAGATCCCGAGGATGCTTCCCAAATTGATGATGAGGTGGATGGTGCATCTCTCCATGCAAGATTGGTAAATGTACCATTAGATGACATTGAGTTGCAGTTGCAGGGCATTGATGATGATGGGAGAGAAGGTAGTGAGGCTCATGCATTTTTGCATAGTCTAAATGTAGAAGATCTAAATTTCTGAGTAGCTTCAGCCTTCATACTAGTATGGGCATTGAGTCAGGGACTCCCTTTTATGTTATTTTGAGACATTTAGGCTTTAGCCATTTGGCACCTAGACTATGTATTGTTTTGGCATTTTGCAGTTTTGGACTATCATCCA
>CBVK0101120928.1:0-15846 GCA_900067695.1 Picea abies | reverse complement strand
AATAGTTAATTTATTAGTGTTATTTAAGTAGTTTAGATAAATACATATAGCTCAGATTTATAGTTAGCATTATTAATTTAATTGTTCAACTTAGTTAGTTTTAATTTTATTTCTTTCTCATAAAATTATAAAAATAAAAAAACAATATTTTTGTTGTCATAGGACAGTTTACGAACGATTTTTGTAGGTTTTCATTTAAAATATGTAATCTGTAAATGGTGTACATTTGTGATTAAGATTTAATTCTGTTGGTAATTGAACATTTAATTTCATATTGCTGTATAATACTAGCCAATAGAATGTATATATGTATTTCATATTTGTTTATTAGTTTGCTTTAATTGTTGTTTTCATTAGATTAGTTCCTTTAGTTAGTTTTCTTTCGTTTTCCTAGGACTTAGATCGGCTAACGGAGCCGCTAAACCCATCGGGGTGGATCATTCCAAACGGCTTGGGTTATTTAGACAACCCCGAACCGGATCCACTCCTCCAGTTGGCGAGCGTTCAATTTCACCCATCAACACATTGGAAATGATATTTATTGATGATACATTGACACCATTTTGCATTGATGCCTATATCATGAGGGTATTGAGTGGGTCTTTAATAACTTTCATAGTAAAAATTGTGTTGTCCATCTATCTGAAATATTCATCACCCAAGAAATCCACATATGCTAATTTTTTCCCATCCTTCTTCATGACTCCATTCACACAGTCAAGCATTAAAATAATTTTCACTTGCATCCAAAAGTCAAGTGGAACCCACTCCCATGTGTCCTAATATCATTGTTTGTCCCTTATTTAAATGAGGGATTGATTTCATGGAATTTCATCCTACATATATCCATAACCATGCAATCTAATACCACTAGGAAACCATTAACACATTATAACATATTAACCACTGTAAGGTGGTGGAAAATTCAAACCCTATGAAGTGCATCTTGAGCTGATGAATAATCAAGGGTAACTTTCCCCATTAGATAATCATTATTCAAGTTTTTGACCTTTAATTTTATACTCCTAAGAGAAAGAAATCCTTCACTCTTGCCAAAATCATCACTGATCTATCCAAAGGTGGGGTCGGTCCACCCCTCAATGATGCTCTTCCAAACAAACACCTTGTTATTCTATCATCGGATGATCCCTCACATAGTGGCATCCTGGTCTACCTTTGCACATTGAATTTTGGCCTACATATACCCATTTTTATCTCCTCATTGGAAATGATATTTATCGATGAGACATTGACACCATTTTGCATCAATGCCTATATCATGAGGAGGTTGAGTAGGTCCTTAATAATTTTCATAGTACAACTTGTGTTGGTCAATTGTATGGAATGGTCATCACCCAAGAAATTCACATAGGATTATTTTCTCCCATCCTTCTTCATGACTCCATTCACACAGTCAATCATTATAATAATTGTCACTTGCATCCAAAATTCAAATGCCACCCACTCCCATGTGTCCTAATATCATTGTTGGTCCCTTCTGTAAATAAGAGATTGATTTCATGGAATGTCATCCTACTTCTAGCAATGATCATATATGTGTCCTTGTAACCACTAGATATTTCACCTAGTGGGTTGAAGCGATGTCGACTTTTGATAACACTCCTCATATAACTGATTACTTATTTTGAATAATGTTATCACTCTCTTTTTCATTCCAAAGCAACATGTGTCTACTCATGGCTCACATTTACATAATGAATTATTTCAAATACTTGATTCCATGTTGGGCTTCAAACATAATTTTTCCACTCCCTACTATCCTAAAGATAAATGATAGGTCGAGGCCATCAATAAAATTCTTGAGACTATGTTCCAAAGAATAGTTAACTAATACAAGATCAACTAGCACCACCAATTACTTTCAAATTTATGGGCCTATTAGAGATATGTAAAAATAGTTATAGGTTTCACCCCCTTCCTTATTTTTTATGCCATCGAGGCCTTCTTACCCATTAAATCTAAGAGTCCTCCTCTCCATCTAGCAATTTAATTCCCCCTTGACGTGATTACCATGGAGAAATAGTTAGTAGAACTTGAAAAATCAGATGAGGATCATCGTGTGGTTGTATAATCCATAGAAGTTGAAAATAAGAACACTAAGGTCAACTATTGTCAACAAGTTTCCCATCACTCTTTTCATGAGGGTGACCTTGTTGTCACCATTAATTGTGCCAAATAGAAGTTAGGACTCGAGAAGTTTGAATCCTTATGGAAGGGCCACTATGTTGACCATGGACTTGATGACCATGATGGAGAACCATCTACAAAACATGTTGATAGGCGCTACTTGAAATGTTTCTATGCCTCAAAAAATAGTCGCTAAATTTTCCATAACATATAACTCGATTATATCTCACCATAGATTTATTTGTTTCTTGTGTACAAGACTTTTTATGGGAATCCATTTTTCCCCTTATTTACCATTTTTGGTGGATCCATTTAGGTATAACTCATTACACTTGCATATAGGTTTAGTATATCCCTCTGATACATTTCATTTTTATCTATTTCTACCCTTTGTGATCTATAAAGTGTTGTGGATATTCCACTAGAATAGTTATCTATAAATTGTTGTGGATATTCCACTAGAATAGTTCGTCACAACAAATTTGATAAATAAAACTAAAATCTACACTATAAAGGTTAAAATTTCTTTAGATTCCTGAATCTTTAGTTATTGATTTTATGCTTATGCTGAAATAGATAAAATGTGGAAAATAGAGAATGAAAAAACAAAATCACACACCATCCACAAAATAACACAAATATTTTCCATGGGAAACCCTTATGGGAGAAAACCCAGCTAGAAGTTGAGGCTATTCTACCTTCTTTTCTATGGTATGGAAATAATGCAAGTACAAAGGAAAAGGAACTCTCTATAGATTTACCTTAGACCTTTAGCCTATTAGGATGCTATAGAAAATTAACCCCATATGTTATTCTCTCTAATTTCCCCACTCCCAATTTTTATTCTTTGTTATGGAACAAAATATAATAACACAAAATGGAACCCCTTCTCCTCCTAGTGGCCCAATATTTAACATAGTCCGATAGTCATCTAGGGTTAGGGATTTGACTTCCTAAACCCTCAATTACTGATAAGGTTGTGTACCTTCTAGAATGTTCTTAAAACATCCACTACATGGATAGCCCCACACATTTAAGTAATGGAGGCTAACATGGCATCCACTCACACCATGGTGATCAATATGATAGGTAAACTTGTGGTAGGAATAAATTTCACATATGAACTCCAATTGAGGCGATTATTGCACCGTTGGAAAGGTATTAGTGTGTAGAATATAGATGGAGGCTCTAGAGTAAGGTTTGGACCATTAAAAATTTGTTGTTTGATGCCTCAAAATGGCTCAATAATATTTTAGATGGTTTTTTGGACCCAAATTTCCAAATGTGGACCAATTGCTAAAATTGCTCCACAAGTTAATTCCTTCAATTTTTTCACCAATAAATCATAGATATATATGAAAAATAATAAAATGATCTAAATCAAATCGCTTTGAGTTTACCATAGGTTCTACCCTATCTCGATGAGTGATTAACTCCTTGTAGCAACCTTTTCACCCTTGTCGGATGATAGTGCTCATCCTTGTGTGTTGTTGGATCGACATTATGGAAATAATATTCATGAAAATCCTAAGTATGGAAGATGTGCGTAGAAGAAGAGGAAGACAAGGAAGGATCGTGAGTATTTAGTTGAGGTGCATTCAGGAGTACAATGTGCAGTAAGTGGAATAAAGCAGAGGAATAAAGCGAGGAATAAAGCAAGAGTAGAAAGCGAGCGAAAAGGAAGGATAAAAGTTCGACATACTAAAAGTAGAAAGTCACATAAAAGCAGGAAGTCTAGTTGTCAAGAAGAAAAAAACAACATGTAGGAACAAGAGTAGGTAAAGCATCTCAAACAACAAGTTAAGTTCAGTTGTCATGAATTGTAATAGGGTTTTGGGACGAGAAAACTAGGATTTTAAGCCATAGAATTCATGTATAAATATGCAATGGGTTGGAAAGATAGGGGTTATTCTATCATTCTCCTTGGTTTTGTTTGAGAAGAGAGTGATAAAATGTTATGCATAATTACTATTGAGTCTATGTCTGAATGTTAGGAAATGTTGTAGAGAGAGAGAGAGAGGCTTGCATTGTAGAGTGGCTAGGCTAGGTGAAGGAAAAGATATCATGATGTATCTTTGTAAGCGTAATGCAAAAGCCTGAGACAATTACCGAAAGCATAATAAAGAATCCAGTCATTGTGAATGTAGCCCAAATTTGGGTGAACCATGTTTATTGTATTTTATGTGATTGATCATGGATACTTTCTTGATGAATGTTAGACTAGATCTGGTTTCTGTGTGATCATTGTGCAACAATTATGAATGTCTCAAGTACTTGGTTTATGTTGCAATCTAAAGTATAATGGTAATATGTAACTAAATTCACTAAGTAACGAATGAATAACAAAGACAAAATAGCATGCACAAAACTGATAAGTAAGAATGGATAGATTGATCACCTCACATTTCCTCACTACTGCAAAAACTTGGTTCTTGCAGCACCAATAGATGCTTGGAGGGAGACTTCACTTGCATGTAGGTGATGTCAAAAGGACTGATATATGAAGGTTTTTTTGGTTAAGATAACTTGAACCTAGGGTCTTAAACTAGTGTGCCAACAAATGGTTATGTTATCAAGACTCAAAATCTGTGATTGAGGGAATGTTTTGGAGGTCGACTAAGAAAGAGATATTAGAATGGTTGGAAGGGAAGGAAAGAGAGTTTTCTCAGAAAGAGAATAGAAACCCTCAGATGAACAATGAGAAATGGATGCAAAGGTATGTATACATAGAGTTGCATGAAATTTTCTTTGGCGAATTTCTGATTATTCTAACTGAGTGGTTAGAAAGATTAGTGGAGAACACTGGAAGGTACTAAACTGTAGAGTCAAGGAATTGGACTCCTAAGTTGGTAATACAATTGAATTCTGTAAGTAATCAAACTACTCACGTAGTGGATTTCTAGTTGGATAGTATAATAGGGGAATATATTACATAATTTTCAATAGATTGTACCTAGTCATACTATGTTGCAGAAATGGACTTCTTCAAATGTCCACACAAAAGGTTCATAAAATCATTAGATATGTGGATAAAGATGTTGTTGTATGATAAGTGCATGATGACCATGGAGTTTAACTACTAAGGGGCTCAGGCACATAGGGGAACCAGGGGATGAAAAGAGGGTAGTGTGAGGGCATGAGATAATGAAGGAAGAAATAAATAAGGAAGGGAGGGACTGAGGATGCAGAGAACTGAAGAGGTTGTATTAGAGGAAGAAGGCAAGTTTGGAGTACTACGTAGTGGAAGGAGGTATAAGAGGTGAACGACCAGAGCTGATAAAGGAGAGCCACACATTGAGCTAGAGTGGAGAGGATCTCGTGTAATAGTTCAAATCACGGAGATACCACACATAAAATAAGAGGAAGAGGGGCTCCAGTCCAATCATATAATAGAAGAGTCATTAATTTCTACTCATAATGGATCCTGTTTTGAATCCACGACCCTATGTGCATCACCAAAATATAAGACAACATTTGAAGACTTATCAAAAGAACTTATAGTTAGCATGGGAGGATAGAGTAGTAGCAATCAGAGCAATGGAAGCAATGCCCAGAGTAAGAGTTATACAACATCACCAAGAGGAGGTACTACATAGAGAAACATGGCAGGAGTAGACAACACCCTCAGATTGCTTGAGTTCCAGGGAGTTGGGTTAGAGGACCCAAAACAACATTTATTTTTCCGCGAGACAATTTGGTTTGCAAAGAATGTCCAGGATGAGGCTATGAAGATTGCACAGTTGGCGACAAACTTTAGAGGATGTGCGCTAGTATGGTACATGCAGTTGTAGAGTACCATGCCTACAGGACAAGCCAGGACTTTGGTAGAGATAAGACAAGCATTGTTGAAAGAGTTCAAGAAGCCAAAGTCTAAGTCACAATACATTGTAGAGATGAAGGAGATTAAACAGGTGTAGACTGAATTGGTTTGGGATTATGACCAACGTTTTAAGGATCTGATGGATAGACTGACATTCCAGATCCTAGATCAACAACAACGAGAATGGTTTATTGTTGGAATCCTACCACACATATATAGGACCTTGATTCAACAAATGGTTGCATCACATCCTAAGGCTCTAGAGATTGCAATGAAATTGGAAGTGTTGTAACATAAAAAGTTTTGCCAAAATTTTTCCCAATTTTCTATTTTCTTATGCTTTGAATCATTTTCATAACTTTGATTTTCAAGGTTGTTATTTGTACAGTTCCTTTAGGTTTTCTTGGATGATTCTTTATCCTTTGATTTTTGTGTGCTTTTATTGACTCCTTGGATTATCTTTCATGAGATGAGGATTAGGTGAGTTAGCTTAGTTGTTCCTTTTGAGTCTTTTGCCTCTTGTTTATTTGATCATTTCAACTTATTCCTATGCCTTGTTTTGTGTGAAATTAGATTATCATGAAATTTTGTTAGGAATTTTCATCTCCACGTGTCGCCAATTGTTGTGGCCACAACACCGCTCATAATTTTTTTTTAAAATATTATGGGTCCCTCCATATAAATTTTATTAATATCGTCTTCTAGAACGTTTTGGTTTGGTTTATTTTGTGAAAAATTCATTTTGATTTGAGTTTAGTGTGACATCTTCATTGCTTTTATTTTGTTGCCAACATTCCAACGGTTCAAGGTTCACCTTATTTTGACTTACAATTTGAAAGATATCCTAGGTCAAAGTGTGGTCATTTTCACCACTTAGGAAAAAAATATGTATTTTATTATGTTTCTTCTAAATTGTAAATAAAATTAATGTTAATATGTAAATAAGTTTTTTTTTTATTTTATATTAATTAATTAAGTTAATTATTAGTTAAATTTGATTCAATTTTTATTTTTTACAATTCTTGTATATATATTTTGTAATTATAACATAAACAATTAAATGAAACATAATTAATAAAATTGCCTAGAATTTTTTTATAAATCTAATTAGTTTTGATGACTCAACTTTGACAAGTGATATCTTAGTTGTATTCAACCAAATGAAGTAAACGAATACTTGTTGGAAATATATTTCCATCGAGAACAATCTAGAAATATTAATTCAAGCAGATCTAGAGATTTATTATCCAAAAAAACCAGCAAAAGTGAAGGCTATGAATTTCCAACTAAAAGTAGTTTTCTGAATTGATTTAGAAGATTTTCTTTGGCCAAGAAGATTTGGTGTTCCTTATCCATATCCAGATTGTTTCATTGTTAATCTTATCTTCATGGGTAAGCAAGGGAAAGAATGATTTTTTTTATTCTAATTTGTTAATTTGTTTTGACAGATAGGAAACCACGTCCATTTTCAGGAGGCGATTTTGCAGAGTGATTTTCGGGCAATCAAAGAAGAATTTTCCAAATTGGTTGAAACCCCATTTACAAAATAGGGTCAATTAACTTATACTAATTTTTTTTGTCAGAAGCTAAACCATTTGGGAGAAATCGGGATTGGAGTGATACGAATTTTCCCAGATTGGAAATCGCACCAATATTCAGGAGACATTTTTGCAAAACGATTTCTAGGAAAACCGAGCAAATTTTGGGAAAATGGTTGAAAAACCATCTGGAAAAAAGGCCAAATTAGATAACCTACAAACA
Source organism: Picea abies (assembly GCA_900067695.1). Taxonomy (NCBI): domain Eukaryota; kingdom Viridiplantae; phylum Streptophyta; class Pinopsida; order Pinales; family Pinaceae; genus Picea; species Picea abies. The sequence continues at coordinate 8,117 of CBVK0101120928.1, read as the reverse complement.
GTTTTCCAAACAGATGAATATATTGGGAGATATGATGAATTTTATGGGCAGGTTCTTTCGATAATTTTAGCTAATTTTGTAGTTGATTCATGACAACAATTTTTTTGTTGACTAAAGGGGGATTCAACCTAAGTGGAGAAGATTATAAAAAATATGATTATTCCTGTGGAATAGTGGTGAGGAACCTGAAGTATTTTTTGGGATTGAATGTAATAGGAGTCTTTCTAATGTAAATATTTTTCAGAAGCAAGGAGATTCTGAGATTTCATTTTGCTAAATTATGTCTTTTCAAGTAATTTGTTTCTTATGTTTCCATTAATCTTTCTTATTTCTTATGAAAATGCACTAGTCATTTCTCTTTTGCCGCCTAGAGAAATATATACTAAAAAAAAATTTGGCACTATTGTCAGGGACGGTTTTGAAGGTCTTTATCTTCCCTGGGTGTTCGAGAGAGTTCATATCTATTTCTTGATAGTGAACAAGGAATATACATAAAAAATTGATTGTAATAATTCACCCGGTGACTCCATGATCAAAAGAATCCATATGATTCACTAGTGACTCCACTAGTATTCAAATGGAAAGTTCTTTCGCTACACAAATCATTGTGAGGTTTGTACCTTTCAATTTTTCATTTTTCATGGTTATCCAAATCAAATGCCTCATATAGATGAATGGGATGAATACTTTCCCAACTTTAGTAAAAGGAAAGAAGCTAATCCTTCTCAACATCTATTGGAGTTTCATCAATGTATGGATCAACTAGATATACATCATGAGGAAATATTGATGAAAATCTTCATTTTTTCATTAGGAGGTGATGCAAGACATTGGGATAAATATTTATCTCCTTCTAGCATCCCTTCATCAAAAGAATTTCATGCAGCTTTAAATAAACATTGTAGGATTATTTTCTCAACTGAACTTTTGTTTAAAGATTGTTGTGAACATAAAAAATTTAAGAAATCTACCACAGATTAGGAAGTGCGTTCTAATGAGGAAGAATATCCTTGTAAAGTTAATAATGCTTGTGATGAAGATTTTTCTATTGAGGAAAGTATTCCTCAAAGTTTCCAAGAATCTATGAAATCAAGAAAACCATGCATTTCCTTTTGTTACTAATGATATATTTTCAGAAGGGGAGGAGTGAAGAGAAAGGTATCCAAATTTTTCTTACCAGGTCAACATTTCCTTGGAAGAGCTATGTGAAAGTTTGAATACTAAATTAGATAGACATATCTCTGAGGGTAATAATTTGTTATTCCATTATGGTAGAGAAATTTCCTTTCTCGAATCCACTTATCTTGAATCAAAATCTGAGGTATGTGATGATTATCAAAGCATTTGTCTTCATCATTTTTATGATCCAGTAGCAAAATACTTAGAGGGTATCATCAATGAAAAATCTATATTATTCTCATGCCATTCATCACAACTTCATTTTTGGTTCTAGTTTTGTTTTGAGTTTCCATTTGTTATATTGGTGTTCAACCTAATGGGAAGAAGTGAACAAAAATCATATTTAGGAAACAAATTTCTTGCATGGATTCATTGGAAATTTAATATTACTTGATGAATGAAATTGCTGCTAATTAGAATAGGAAACATTGTATATAAATAATCTCATGTTTGAGTATTTCTTTTCAGTTTGTATATTTGAAGAAAAAGAATAAAAAATGAACTTTCTTTATTTCTAAATGATCTTTAATCTCATGTTTAAGTGATATAGGATTTCTGAAACATACTTTTAGAAAAATAGGCAAAAAATTGTTAAATTCTTTTTCTGAAATAGAAAATGTATGTTTTTAGAAAATAGTCTTGACATTAAACTATAATTGGCTATCTTCTCAACGTTCGTGTATATATATATAGTATTTTAAATAAAGATCATAGTTATAATAGAGAGTTAATTAGTATCAAAGTGAGTCATTATATATGTGGTTCTATGTATTTCATATATTACAAATAAACATAATCCCATAATGTTCTCTAATCTACTGATTTCCCCCATCTCACTTAAAGGGATGATGAAAGGAAATTCATAAAAATGATTTCCCTCTTCTCTTCAGTTTTTAACAACATATTAAACATTAAGATCATGAAAGGAAATTCATCTTGTGAATAATGACAACTTCACCAGGGCTATGGATGCATGGCTGACAATGAGACAATGTCTTAATGGGGGATGCAAATAACTTCATTGGGGCTATAGACACACGACTAACAGTGAAGCAATATATGTGATGTTTATCAAAGATTATCCTATAATATTAATTGTCACTTTGTTATTAATTACTTTCGCCATAGCTAGATATTGATCCATTATATTCGTTATACAATGAATGATTTTTAATCCTAGAGATAGAATCGGTCTATTTAGAAATTTGATATATTGACTAGATTTTGGAAAAATATTTTAGACATTGCCTGAGTATATTCAGAAAAAGAAATCTTTATAGCCTATCTGGAAAATTTGATGATGTTTTAGAATTTTTATATTACTTGACATAGTTTTTAAATGAGAAGAAAGTTAGTTTAGCTTTCAATTTTTGACTCCATGGCCCAACAATAAATCTACTATTCCCAAATGGAGCCTAATGTTGTAACATAAAAAAAATTGCCAAAAATTTTCCCAAATTTTCCATTTTCTTATGGTTTGAATCATTTTCATAACTTTTATTTTCAAGATTGTTATTTGTACACTTCCTTTAGGTTTGCTTGGATGATTCTTTCTCCTTTAATTTATGTGCGCTTATATTAATAAATTTTATTAATATCACCTTCTAGAATGTTTTGATTGGGTTTCTTTTGTGAGATTTTCATTTTGATTTGAGTTTAGTGCGACATCTTCATTGCTTTCATTTTGTTGCCAACATTCCAACAGTTCAAGTTTCACCTTATTTTGACTTATGATTTGAAATATATCGTGGATCAAAGTGTGGTCATTTTTCACCACCTCGGCATAAAATATGTATTTTATTATGTTTCTTCTAAATTGTAAATAAAATTGGCATAAAATATGTATTTTATTATGTTTCTTCTAAATTGTAAATAAAATTAATGTTAATATGTAAATAAGTTTTTATTTTATTTAATCTTAATTAATTAAATTAATTATTAGTTAAATTTGATTCATTTTTTATTTTTTACAATTCGTGCATATATATTTTGCAATTATAACATAAATAATTAAATGAAACATAATTATTAAAACTGCCAAGAATTGTTTTATAAATCTAATTAGTTTTGATGACTCAATTTTGACAAGAGATATCTTGAGTTTTACTCAACCAAACAATGCAAACTAAGACTCGTTGGAAAGATATTTCGATGGATAACAATCTAGAAGAATTAATTCAAGCAAATCTCGAGATTTACTATACCAAAAAAATCAGCAAAAGTGAAGGCTACGAATTTGCAACTAAAAGTAGTTTTTTGAATTAATTTAGAAGATTTTATTTGGTCAAGAAGATTTGTTGTTGCTTATTCATTTCCCAATTGTTTCATTGTTAATATTATCTTCATGGGAAATAAAGAGAAAACATGAACTTTTTTATTCGAATATGGTAATTTGTTTTGACAGATTGGAAATCGCGTCCATTTTCAGGAGGTGATTTTGCGGAGTGATTTCCAGGAAAAAAGAGAAGAATTTTCCAAATTGGTTGAAAACCCATTTCTAAAACAGGGTCAATTACATTATCACAAAATTATTGTCTAACATGATAAACCATTTGGGAGAAATCAGAATTAGAGTGAAATGGATTTTCCAAGATTTCAAATCACACCAATATTTAGGAGATGTTTTTGCAGAATGATTTCTAGGAAAACTAAGCATATTTTGGCAAAATGATTGAAAACCCATCTGGAAAAAAGGCCAAATTAACTAATTGTCAAAGGATTTTATAAAAGGAGGAATATTTGGGGAGATATGATGTGTTTTATGGGAAGGTTCTTTCCAAATTTTTTTTAATTCTATAGTTGATTCATGTCAACAAATGTTTTGTTGACTAAAGGGGGATTCAAACTAAGTGGAGGAGATTTTAAAAACTATGATTATTCTTGTGGAATAGGGGTGAGAAACCTGAAGGCATTTTGGGATTGAATGTAATAGGATTCTTTCTAATGTAAATATTTTTCAAAAGCAAGGAGATTCTGAGATTTCATTTTGCTAAATTACGTCTTTTCCATTAATATTTCTTCTTTTCATAGACTATTTTGAGTTGCGATTGCTGTAATTCAGTACTACCTTTGTTGCAACAAACTTTAAAGAATATGTATTTGAACACATGTTTTCCTTGGTTTTGTTATAAGCAAAATAAGACCTGTGTTATGGATATTGATGCTTAATTTATGAACATTGAAGAGCAACCTGAATGAATCCTGTGTTATTCTTCCATTGAAGAGGAAGGCCAGATTTATCAGAATTGGATACATGGATTTTCATTTCGATTTCTTTTTCCTAGATCTACTATCCATTCTCTAATATTTTTTATAAGGATTTAGTAGATGAAGTCATGCCTCTTTGTTTCTAATTATTAGTCACTGAAAGGCTCATTAAAAATTAGGTCAAAAAGCCTCATTATCAATCATTATTTCTTATGAAAATGTACTAGGAATTTCTCTTTTGCATCCTAGAGAAATATTTAGTAACAACAGTTGGACATATAGGGGACAAAAAATGATGATCATCGCTCATATACAGTGTTCAACAAGTGATGACCCCTGAAAATTTTAGATTTGGGGAGTTATGAGGTGATAGGTGAGGGATGAGTTGTATATTCATGACAAGGGCCTAGGAACTCACATCATTCAAGTCTCTTATGGTTTCTAAAATATCTAAAATCTCTCCCAAGCCTCTTCCAAAGAGATATATAACAAAGGAAATCCTAAGGATAGAGGGGAAAGTATTCATAGTAATGTTATGTTGTTCAATTGCAGAGGTACGTGTTCCATCTGCCACAGCTATAAGTCAATGAATCCTAGCCTGAACAAGGAGCTAAAGGAGGAGCAAGGAGGTCAAGGGAGCATGCGTCAACATTTAAGGTATGTCTTGATGTAATTTTCTTATGATTATTAATAAATCATTTGGTTCCCCCCCTTATAAATGTTTGTAATTGTTGAAAAAATGTTTAGATATCATTCATGCTATTGTCGATCTCATTAGAATCAAATTAGATCTAGGATTCTAATCCCAAATAGAGTGGTAGAAAGGTTTTTCTTGTCTTTTGTATGCAAGAAGCAGGTTGTGGAGCTTGGAGTTGGAGTTTCAGGACTCCAAAACCCAAGAGATATGTAGAACGACTTCAAGAAAGGTATCAAAACTTCACCACTCCTTAGGATAATCACGAATCTATGTGTTTGAATCTAGATCCAGGAAAACCATAAGAATTATATCCCTCTTTCTATATAGGATTACTAGGATAATCCTATGGAGATTTTGTTCTGTATTCAACAATATCCTTATGATATTTTATCCTATAACAGAATTGGAGACTCCATTGGGGAATAATTATTCTCTAGTTTGAGTCTCTTGGTTAATCCTTCCCTCTGCTTGATTATGTATTCTTGTGATTATTCCTTTATTTTATCTGTAGCTTAGATCCAGTAGATATGATAGATCTAATTTAGGTCTGGAAGATCTAAAACAAATAATTTTTTCCCAAAAAAGAAAATTTTTACATATCATCACTTGTTGACTAACTGGGGTCCCGCGATGATAATAGTTGGATAGTTTTCATGTGTCCCACGATGATATGAAAAAAATAGATAATTTCGTATCAAAACCAAGGCCGTTAGTTTTAGGTTTATCCTCTGATCAAGAGTATTCTGCAATGGTCTGTTTTGAACCTTTTTTTGTCTCTGTTTGACTGATTTTTGTCACATACCTTGCCATCAGTTGGTTTGTTGAATGCTTATGTGTGGTTTGTTTTAATTTTTTGGATAGGGTCTCTTTTGTATGAGAGTTTTAGTGAGGTTTGGAAAATAATCCAACAAATATGAGAAGATATAGTAGTGTTTTTCATTGGTTGTTTTACTTGTCCTTATATAACCATTTTTCATCACTAGATCTACCTTCCTAAGTGAGTTTTGGGTGTGATATCTATAGTGACATTGGAGTGGGATGATACAACCTCATTTCCAACATTCTACAACCCATTTTATTGTTGCTTGTTGTTGGTTTTCATTTTTAGTTTGTCTTTCTTTCTTATATCAAGAACTGTTACATTTCAATTTGAAAAATATTGAAAAGACAAAAAGATTTGTTGCATTCAAGATTTTATTTTGAAACATTAGTGAAAGAGTGCATTAGGGTCACTGTTTGGTTTCATATTTGAAGTGATTGTTGGTTTCTTGGTATGTGTGAGGTCAGTTTTAAATTTGCAAAGAAAAAGGAAGGTCTCTTCCCCTCCCATAGCTAAATTTCATCGAACTGAAAAATTTTCATCATCATTCTGGTATTGCTTGGTTGGGTCAAGAGTCAAAACATCACCAAAGTTTCATCCATTAGCCTTAGACTTAAGAAACAACCATAAAAAGAAAGAGAAATCTAAAATTAATTAGACATTTTTCTTTTTATAGTGAACAAACATTGGATTAGGATCAAAGAGTAAACTCTCCAAGGCCACAAAAATGAGACTTGGGAGTCATTAAAGAGTTTTAAAACCATTCTTGCAATCGGCGTGTCATGAGCCTCCTCTAACATAGGATTTAAGAATGAGGTCCCATTGGGGAAAGTAGGGAGATTACCACTCTCTTCTTGTTTTGGTGTTTGCGATACTGATTTGATTGCTACATATACATAGGTTTCGTTGGTTCACACTTTCAGAGTTCTAGGCTTTGTTAACCTTCCCTTGCGTGCAGTCATACCTACAATTTTTCATCTAACCATTAATTATTAGGTTGTACCCTTAGTGACCTTTCCTAGGGATCTACATAGGTGAATGCGGTGGTATGTGCCTATAGTACCTAGGTAAGACATCCGTTCATGGTCTCAGTTCCCCGGAGGGTGCCCACCTTAATAAAGAGTGTTTTGACTGGTCAGGGATGTTTCACGTAGATCATTGTAACTAATCCTCATACCTTCTCTGGCCAATCTTGTGAGTACTTCATCTACCCCATAGGGTTCATTTTCAGAAATCCCTTGAGCCAATTGGTTTTCTTGCTATTAGCCTAGATTTGTTTAGGACTAAGCTCTTTGATTCCGAGTCTAGGCTGGCCTTAGGTTGAATTGTGTTTAGATTTTAACATAGTATATTCATCGTGGATAAACTACAACGTTGGTCCTATTGAATATGAAGACTTGAAACCATTACAGAGGAACAACCACCTATCAAGCGGTGTGAGATAGTTGATGAAGGATTTGAAGGGCTTGAACTTTGGTTCGACGAGACTAGGTTAGTTGAGGTAGAAATCATATATGAATTTCCTCCACAAAATTTTAATCCTCCTTTGACTGAGCCAAAGACACCTCTACATGTCTAAGTGAGGAAAATTTTTAGTGCACCTTTCTCATTTTTTATCCATCCTCCCACCATGTTAGAAACGAGTGTTATGTCTAGTGTAGTTGAGCCTACAAGCCCATCCTCAATTGGGACAGGGGACACTCCCCTAGGGAGCATCCCAGTGATGTCTATGTTTCCACACCTTAGTTCTATTGGACCTACACCATCCTCCCCTAGGGAGCATCCCAGTGATGTCTATGTTTCCACCCCTTAGTTCTATTGGACCTACACCATCCATACCATTTTATTTTGGTCCTTCAATCTGGGGGGTTCCATCTGTGTCATCCTCTCCACCTGTTAGTATACCTAGATTTACTATGCCCATCCCATCTACATCGATGCCAACTTTTGGATTCTTTTCCAGTGGGGGTCGAGCTTTGGTTTCATCATGGGAAGTGGAGCTCCTTCCACCTCCACCAATATTTTGCGTGGACTGGCATCATCAGGTGTGGGTGTACATTTTGGGTGGAATATGTCTAGTGGTTTTGGGGTTGTCCTTGGTCAGGTCGGGGGTAGCAGTACTTTAGGAGGTTTTAACTTTCCATCGATTAGCTTATATTTCCCTGGGGGAACATCCCTTTATGGTAAAATTTTCACCATGGGGAGGTTTTCCCT
>CBVK0101120855.1:0-11190 GCA_900067695.1 Picea abies | reverse complement strand
CTATAGCACTATATGATTGCCACGTTTAAATGATTAAACTTTGGATTTAGCACGCTGGCTGTGTTGGCTGTAGATGCTCATTTTCTGATTATGTGTTTCATTTTTTGTCTATGCGTTTCATTTTCTGTCCACGCCTTTCGGCGTTCATCAGCCACAGTTTTGAGTGGCTATGCTAGTGTAATGGTTTATGATCGGTATGAATTATTGCCTCCTTCCCCATTAAGTAATTCTTCAATTTCTTCGCACAATGTACCAATGCATACAATTCCTTATCATATGTTGGATAGTTAATTACTACTTGATTAAAGTTTCATAATGACAACATATAGGTTTACCTCATTACATCAAGATTTTTCCCATGGAATATCCACTTGCATCGATTTGAATCTCAAATGGTTGGTGTATATCTGGTAGAGACAAAATTGGCAGAGTGCTTATATTTTCCTTCAATGTCTTGAAGGGTTTATGTTTTTTTCCTCCCCATTGAAAGACCTATTTTACACTTGTTAATTCATGAAAAGGAGCTATTATGAAAGAGAAAATAGCAATGAGTTTCCTCTAGTATTGTACTACTCCTAATAAGATTATGACTTCTGTGGTAGTGGTTGGCTTGGGACATTTCACAATAACTTATACTTTTATAGGATCTATATTTAAATGACCATACCCTACAATATAACCCAAATATACCAGATAAGTTTTTCCAAACTCACATTTAGACAACTTGATATACAACTTTTTCTTCTTCAAGAGTTCAAAGAGTGTCTTGACATGCATTATATCATCTTCCCATATTCTACTAAAGATCAAAATATCATCTAAGTAGACAATGAAAAATCCATATATGTAAGTCCTAAACACATCATCCATTACCCTAATAAATTTTGTAGATGCATTACATAAGCCAAATGGCATAACTAACCATTCAAACAACCCATGCTTTGTCTTGAAAGCAGTTTTCCATATATCACTTTCTGCGATTTTGATATGACAGTAACCACTTCTCAAATTTAGTTTAGTGAAATAGACAACATTATTTAACTGATCCAATAAATCATCAATCATGGGAAGAGGATATATGTTCTTTATTGTAATCTTGTTCAGTTCTCTAAAGTCAATACACATCCTCCACATACCATCTTTCTTCAGAACTGATACAATAGGAGATCCACTTGGAGAGGAACTTGGCCTTATGATTCCTTTATCGAGAAACTCTTGAACTTGCTTCTTTATATTTTCATTCTCTAGCATTGATGACCTATACATACCAATGTTAGGAAGAGGAGCATCATGATGCAAATAGATTTCATGTTCAACCTCCCTCTTAGGAGGAAACCCTGTAGGTTCCTGAAATAACTCATCATAGTTAGATATGATTTTGACCAACTCTTATTGATGATATGGATCACAACATGATAAAGCATCATATATATATTCTTATTTTTGTTTCAGTATCATGAGAATAAAATATTTACTTGCATTCACGAGTGTCTTCATTTATCCTATTCTCACTAAAGAAACATTAGTTTTAATACGCTGAGCTCTAACAATAAATTCAATCCCATCCTTGAAAAGGTGGTATTTATTCTCCTCCTGATCAAATATAGCTTTCTTATCAAATATATATGGACTACCAAAGACAATGTTGCAAATGTAAAGATACACAATATCTAACTCAACCTCATCAAAGAACTTGAATGTAATTGCAAATCTGATCTTACATTTATTTGTTACCTACAACTTAGCATCTTCACACGCCAACATAATGGATATGGTTTTTTATGAGGTGTCATCTTCAAACCTAGCATCTTAACAATTGCTTCAGATATTAAGTTAACTTGATATCCACTATCAAACAAATTATCTATAGTCAAGGGTTTGCATGCTTGACTATAACCCTGACATAAAAAAAATCTCTTATTTTCTTTTGATCAATAACACTTTTCCAATTTAACATATTGAACTGAAGAATTAGTGGTATATATAACTTTTCTTCCTATTGCCAAGATGTTAGATTCATTTCCTAAATCTGATCCCATATCATGTCGAGTTGATGCAACAATATTCTACTTCCCTTTATCCTAGAACTTCTTTGGTCATAATTTTGGATGCATATTCCAACATTGTGCTTCCTCGTGCCCCTTTCTCTTATAGTGGGAACATGTAGGTTTTTATTCAGCCTTCTTTGCAGTAGCTCACTTATTACTCTTCCATTTTCCTTTCAGTTTCTTTTTTAACTTGTGTGGCTTCTTATCTCCAATCACATGTTTCCCCTTACTAGCCTCCAAATGAGTAGCTTGAGATGATAATTCATCACTGTTAGTAGGGTTAAATATTAGGATAGTGTGTCAAAGATATGAGTGACGCCCCCAATATAATTTAGAAGAGTTTCATGAGCGTATATTGGAATTCCTAAAGATAATGCTTTCTTTTTAAATTCATGCATATATACTTGGATATTTTTCCCCTTGCCTTCTCTGAGATGATGCCATTCCATAATTGTTGTTTGCACATAAGCCAACGAATAAAATTGTATTCAAATTGCAGTATTAAATTCACCTCGAGAATAAATTATTGTAGCATGTTGAACAAGATCAACTTGTGTCTTACTCTCCCACCATATCAAGGTTGTACCTCCCAGAAAAAGAGTAGCCAATTGTATATTTTCATATTCGTCCATGATATTTTGCACCATGTAATATACCTCTATACACTTGATCCATTCGTCCAACTTTTTGGCATTCAATTCTCCATCATATATTGGAAATTTGCGCTTGACATATGTTATCACTCTATAAATTTCCTTGGCTACAACAAAAAATATCAAAGGTAACCACAAACCTACTTTCAGATTGGAAGCTAGCCTCCTATCAATCTAGAGAGGGATCTATCCTACTAGTTCTTCAATCAATACAAGGGATAAACTTTATATAGATAAAAATATTATGAAATGGTTGGTAGGGCTAAGAGAAAAACCCATTGGGCATAGAGACATAAGGGATATCATTTCTAGGTTTTCAGAACTTGGTTGAAAAGCATTTAATCTTAGAGGCCACACAGTCAACTATTTCTAGACTTACAATATTTTTAAGCATGGACAGATGAAAGAGGAAACACTCAAAGCCACATAGAGCATCCAACTAATATGAAATTTCCATTAACTTATCATACTAAAAAATGGATATTTGAAAGAAGACAGACACAGAGCATACTGAAATGAGAAGACAGACACAGAGCATACTGAAATGAATTATGCATCAATGATTTCTTATTCAAATGAAGAAGAACACTTTTAATGATAACAAAGAAAGAAGTACATACAATAAGAACACTAACTACAATATCTTAACACAAGAATATCTCAGCCAATCTCAGCCAAGGAACTACATTGGCAGCAGCAACCAACCGCTAAGTTACAACATGGGCTCAGGCACAATACAAGTGCACTGGGCTTCATAGGAAATATGCAAGACAACTCCAATATCTATAGGCTACAATGACATGTGCATCGGCGAGGAGCATCGAGGAATTCCAGGGTGACTAACCTCACGAGAGTGCAGGCCGAATGGTGAAGGATTGTGACCATCCTCATAATCATGAGACTCGTGAATGATATCCGTCGACAATGAGCTAACTTTCTAACTTAAAACTGCATGCGCCCAGGTTGACACATGTCTCCCTGAAGTTGCATGAGCTCCACTGAACACTCGTCCCCCTTTACCCTAGGAACTTAGGACAACATAGTTATATCAAACCTTAGCTTCTAGGAAATAATAATATAATATTGTTCCTTTAGAGGTAATCCCTCTAAATTAGCCTATATTCCTAGACACGTAGCCCCTTCCCCACCTAGTGGAGCTTAGTCCCCCATAACTCTTTCTTCGTGGAGGATCTAAATGCAGTGATGTATAATTTTTATTAATGATTTTCATAATTACATATACAAAACAGGCTCCTGGCCTTAGCATCCTAGGCTCCATGGCCTAATCATCACATAAGCCTCCTAGCTTATTATAACTAGGATCACCAGCCTAACAAACATGTTTACAGTTCATAATTACAATTGAGGCTCTACCGGGGGATATTACAATCCCCTCCCCTTATTTTTACATGGTCCTCAGTGCAGCTTGTTTATACATATATAATTCAAAAATTCTTCAAAAAGATCCAATCTTTATCTATTGGAAGCCTATTATCCACCATGTTCTTTGTTTTCAAGCACCAATTCCAGTGTTCGTACTATAGCTGAAACTCAATTGCTCTATTCCATAGAGTTGCTTCAGGAAAGAATTCAACTAATTATTCCTTGTTACATTCTTCAATTAAACCTCATTGAAAGCATCGAATGGATGTAGATCCACGATGTTCCACCCAACCTTAGATCTCACTATTGATAAAATCTTAGAAGAAACATTAGAACATACATGCAATATATATACAGGCAATTCTAATAACATTATAACATGTATACGAGATACATAGCATACAATGAATAGAGAATTGATACTTATATTTTGATTGAGAATACTTCCATATCAACATGGTCTAGGCCAAGGTACCAAACCCTAGAAGCACTCCAACCAACGATCTATCTTCCCCACATGATTTTCCCACCCCATGAGTGTACACCTTCATTGTCACATATTCCATTGGTTGCTACACCTCCCTTTCCTTGAGATTCAGTAACAGGCTAGACCGAAAGTTTGAGAACACCATGGCTCCAGGAGTTCCAGTTGCCCTCAAATATTTCCAATCAGCATCTTCCCTGAGCTACTCTTTGTAGTCAACATTCTAACTTTAATCAGCATCATCTCATTTGCATCACCCACATGAAGTTATCATGAGAGAACATAAAATAATTAATTTAGGAACTCAAAATTATTTCAAAAAGGAATTCGAATTCAACTTTTCCCCCAAAACATGAAATTCTATTTCATAATTCTTCTTGGTTGTTTCCATATTATGAATACAGCCTTCCTTGTGGTTTTCCATAGGCACCAACTGCATACCATTTTTCCTACAATCCTTTATCTTGCATACATCCAACAAATTGTTAGTATTTGTTGTACATCATAATTCAATTGCAATATGTACAAAACCTTATGCAGTGATCTTATAATTGCTTGCACCTAGTGATTCAATCACAAATACCAAACAATTTAATAAAATAGAATGACTCATCATTCTATGCATATGCATGTTCATAGTAATATCTGTAAGTTCATTACTTTTTTTTTTGAACAAGAAAATTTCATGTAGTCAATGCTCATGTGACTACTTGACTTGCAACTTTCTTGTTGCAATGTCTAACACCTCCCTGAAATGTCCTCAACTTTATGAGTTAACAACATTTCAGTTTTTAGTATCAATTATTTCCATGCAATAATATTTATGCATGTACTTACAAAACACATTCAACCATTGCATTTATTATACAATTCTATCACTTACTATGCATGAGTGCAATTCTCAATGCATACTTATTCAGTGCAATTTTCATTGAATTAAATAATGCTCTTTATCTTAGTCAGGTATCTCACCATCCATAAGTTGAAATTTTGGCCAATGTGTTGACACATTCTCCACACACTTCCTATTTTCCTCCCAATTAATTGGATGCCTTCCTTTTCAACCCAAACACTACACCAAGAATATAATTGATGCCTTCCTTTTCGACCCAAACACTACACCAAGAATATAATTATGTGGTATTCATTAGTGCTATAAAAAAGGTTGTAGTCTAAATTTTATTTAAAGGTAGGAAGATTTAAGTACCTGTGTGGCTCATAACCTTTCCATATCCATACCTTTCCATATCCAACTATGTCTTGGTCTCACACATGACTAGCTTACTGGCATTCATTCCTATAACAAGTTCTTATCTTTTATTTCTTTGGTTATTACCCAATAACCAAATTAACATGGCATTCTACTATGTCAATGTGTCCATTCAGAAGCTAAAAAGATTTGAATTAATACAGGCCTCCATCCTTTACCACATCCAATGGTATGCATTCAAATAATATAATCATGCGATTTTATAAAATAACTTTGGCTGAGGAAATTTTTACCTAAATTCCCTTCAACAATTATGCAATAAGAGTAATAAAAACTCATACTTGCATGACTTCCATTAATTAATTTGATGTTACATGTATGGTTGATGGAAGTAGAAGCTTTCGTGCTTTTTTTATCAAACCTAACTAACCTTCAAGTTTATGTTGCTTCCTTCCATATGCAGCAACATCATCAACAAAACTTGCAACATGAAAGAATTTGTTTTCTTCTTATGGTTGTTCAACCAACCCTATTTCAACTATTGCTACCACAATTTCAACAACTTCTTTCCCATGTGCAACTTTTCCTTGATGATCCCAAAAGTCTTCAATTCTTCCTAGATTCTTGAATCTTCTTGTGATCTCATTGTAGTGACTATAGATGACTATTTTTGTTCTGAGCACTTTCTAGCCAAATCAGTCTTTGTTGCCTTTGCATTTCTAGCCAATTACTAATGCTGACATTAACCTTCAACTTTTTATTTGTTTTCTAGATCCATCTATCCCAACTAGCTTCAAACTTGACTTACCTATCCAATCTCTAGCATATTGTGAGGATGCACATATGCCCCCTTTTCCAGTTGCATAGAATTAAATGAAATTCCTTCTTTTACCTTACCATCATAGATTCAAGTGATACCTCCAACCTTTTGGGTTGTCACTCATGGCTCTATGTTACTTAATATGGATTTTTTTCAGGCACCATCTCCTCTACATTCAAAACCATACATAGAATTGTTTTCTTCTTCCTAGTTCCTTATTGATTTCTCTTTAAAGTCACTTCACTTTTAAATTATTCTTGACTTGATATCTCCATGCTCTCGTGGAAATATCTTCACACCTTTGGAGTGCATCAACAATCCAATACTATTCTAGCTTTACTGAAAATTAAGTGAGGAAAGAGGAAAAACCTCATGGGAAAACCCCCCCCTCAAGGTACAATGTATGTAAAAAGAAGAACTACAGTGGCTAGGAAACTATGTCCTTCACTCCAAGACGACCTCACAGAGAACGGAATTTCTGCTCAGTGAAGGTCTTGGTGAAAATGTCAGCTGTCTGTTCTGCTGAAGAATAGAACTATAAGTCGATTATCCCCTCGTGTACTAAGTCCTGGATGTAGTGCATGTGGATCTCGATGTGCTTCATCCGCTGCCTCTGAACTGGATCTCTGCAGAACTTTAGAGTGGTATGGTTGTCACACCAGATGACGATCGACCGATGAAACTGAATGCCCAACTCAGTGAGAAAATGTTGTAGCCACATAGCCTGAATGGTTATGTTAACTACCCCTCTATACTCTGCCTCGACTGAAGATAGAACAATGGCAGCTTGCTTCTTGCTCGACCAACAGATAGGCCCAAAACCAAGAATTAGTGAGTAACCAGATGTGGACTTGTAATCAATGTTATTGCTAGCCCAATCGAAATCAGTAAACCCAATGAGATCTAATGTAGAGTCTGCTACATAATGAATCCCAAAGGTGATGGTGCCCTGTACATATCGAAGGATGTGCTTTGTAGCTTTCCAATGTAACTCATGCGGCTCCTGTATGAACCTGTAAACTATGCCAACTGCATATGAGAGGTCTGTTCTAGAGTGTGTGAGATACAATAAGCTCCCCACTAGATATCTGTACAGTGTGTTGTCAACCAGTGGAGTCTCCCCGCCATCCTCAAGTTTGACTCTTGATAGGAAAGGAGTCGGAGAAAACTTGCAGTTTGTCATGTGAAATCTCTCAGAAGATCTCATGCATACTTGTCTTGAGACAGTTTGATGCCTGATGCATCCTTACTAATCTCAAGTCCAAGGAAGAAGTGTAGTAGACCCATGTCTATCATCAAAAACTTTTCATGAAGAATCCTCTTGACTGCAGTTATCACTGAAGTTGAGCAACCAGTGATCAGCAAATCATCGACATACAGAACTAAAATTAGAAGTGAATCAGTTGTCCTGAGCATGTATGCATTTGGCTCTAATTTACAATGCACAAAGTTCTGTGACAACAGGTAGGAGTCCATCTTGGCATACCATGCCCTCGGAGCCTGCTTGAGGCCATAAAGGGACTTCTTGAGTTGACATACCAAATATGAGTCCTGCATAAATCCCTGGGGTTGCTCCATATATATCTCCTCAGAGAGATCACCATGAAAAAATGTATTCTTCACATCCATATGATGGACTTCCGATCCCTTGGCTATCGCAATGGTAAGTGACAATCGTATGGAATCCATATTCGCCAGAGAGATCACCGTCAAGAAATGCATTCTTCATGTCAATCTGATGGACTTCCCATCCCTTGGCTGCTACAATGGCAAGGGCCAATCGAATGGAATCCAGCTTCGCTACTGGAGCAAAGGTCTCATCATAGTCAATACCATGAACTTGCTAAAAGCCTTTGGTGACAAGCCTGGCTTTGTATATGTTGATCTGTCCATTTGTTGTGCTCTTGGTCCTGTAGACCCATTTGCATCTAACAAGTTTCCTCCCAGAAGGAAGGGGAACCAGATCCCAAGTCTAGTTCTCGAGGAGGGATTTGTACTCCTCTTGCATGGAGGATTCCCAAAAGAGATTTCCAGCAGCCTCTCCATAAGACTATGGATCTGAAGACTGAACCAAGAAAAGATGTCTGGAAGGCAATGGTTCAATGCCAGTGAGTGCAATAGGAGGCTCCTCGAAATTAGATTGATTCCTCCTAGTATCGATTGGATCACCAATGAGATCCCCTGCATCCTGAAGAGTAGTTTGTGCCCACTTGGGCCTCTTCTCTGGCTCTGCAACTGCATCTGGATGCTTTGACTCTGCATCTGATTGTTCTGACTCTGAATCTGAATCATCTGATTCCTCTGAATCACAACTCTCATTTGAAGAAGAGTCAGCATGTGCATGCTCATCATCTTGGATAGGTGGAAGAGTGAAGGTGTATGCATGTGATTGTTGAGGTACATGCAAGACACTTTCCTCAAATTGGAAACTAAGCTCAATGATGAGTCATTATGAGGAAATATCAATAAGCCAATATCCCTTCACACCATCGGGATATCCAACAAAAATTCACTTAGTTCTCTATGGATCAAGTGCCTTCCTCTTTTCAGAGGGAATCCAGGCCCATGCACATGAACCAAAAATGCAAAAGTGGGCCACTTCCAGTTTGAGGCCGCTCCAAGCCTCGTAGGGGGTATTATGCTTGCCAAATCTATGAGGAGATCTATTTTGGATGTATGTTTCATAGTTAAGTGCGTCGGCCCATAGTCTCTGTGGTAGTGACTTTGCATGCAACATGCAAGATGCCATCTCCTTTAGAGATATGTTTTTCCGTTTGGCAAATCCATTTTGCTACGGAGTGTAGTAAACTATATGTTGCAACTGAATCCATGTCTCATGGAAAATATTATGAATCTCATGATTCACATACTCTCCCCCATTATCAGTTTAAAGGACTTTGATCTTCTTTCCGGACTGTGTCTCAACCAAAGCTATGCCATCTCCTTTAGAGATATGTTTTTCCGTTTGGCAAATCCATTTTGCTGCGGAGTGTAGTAAACTATATGTTGCAACTGAATCCATGTCTCATGGAAAATATTATGAATCTCATGATTCACATACTCTTCCCCATTATCAGTTTAAAGGACTTTGATCTTCTTTCCGGACTGTGTCTCAACCAAAGCTTTGAAATCTTTGAGGTGTTGAAAGACCTCAGATTTTTTCCTGAGAAAGTAGATCCAAGTAAAACATGATAAATCATCAACAAAAATGAAAACAAACCTCACTTTGTTGATCGATGGATGCGGAAAAGGACCCATGAGGTCACTATGGATCAGATCTAAAGGTGCGGAAGCTTGCTGACACTTTCCTTTGTCGAATTTCTCTTGAGGGTGTTTTCCGAGAACACATCCCTCACATACTCCCTTGGAGAAATGGATGTATGGTAGACCATCAACTAATATGTGCTTGCTAAGTTGTTTCATGTATCTGAAATTCAAATGTCCAAACCTTTCGTGCCATATCCTACTACTTTCATCAGCATGAGTAAGCAGTAAAGCAGAATCAGGTTCAATGAATTCAGAAAATGTATACAATCTAGACTCGATGATTTACCTCACCGGTAGCAACCTTGGAGTTGGTTTGCATGTCGTATATGTCCACAGAATTTGGAATTTGGTATGAATACGAATTTCTTTTTGGTGCCAGAATTTGTTATTTGATACATAGAGAGAAGGTTGACAGAAAGCTTGGGAACATGCAACACATTCTCGAAGCTTCCGTTGGTGAGTTCAATCCTTCCTTTGTCGGTGACTTCAACAGAAGAGTTGTCCCCCATTAGAATAGGAGGACCTTTGCATGCATCCAAATAAGAATAGATTGCTTATGAGGTAGCCATGTGATGTGATTCTTCTGAATCTACGATCCAAACATCGAGAGAGGAGTTGATTGCAATCAAGGCATCGCTAGAATTACCTTTCTTGGAATTCGGATCTTCTGGCTTCTTCTTCTTTGCACCCTCGGGGATTCGATCTCCAAGGTTGTTTTGCTAAAGTATCTGAGACATCAGATCTTTTTTTTTTTGCATGCATGTGGATTCTGAATGGAATCCTTTGTGACAATACGTGCATTTCTCTCCTTTTCTTCCCTTTTCTCTATTGGATCTGAAGGCATCGGTGAAGGGTTTTGTGTACCCTTCCTTCTTCGTATGTGCATGAGATTTCCTCTTATCTTTATCTTTATATTTCTGATATTTTTGGCTGCCATCATGCATAGTGAGTGCATGCGCCCTTGTGCCTTTGATTGCGCCCATGTTGATGAGCTTGGTTTGCTCTTGTGTCAGGGATTCGATAAAGTCCTCAAGAGAAGGCATCTTCCAGGTGGATCCAGAGGTGAATCTGGCAGTATGGAATGTGGAAATGAGTATAGAGAATTTAGGTCCAAGCTTGGAGAGAATGGTGAGAACCATTTGTTTCTCCTCCTTCAATATATCAACCCCGCAAGCTTTGAGTTGCGACAGTAAATCCTTGAATTTTTTAAAGAAATCTTGGATATTCTCGAAGCTTTTTGGATCCAATGTGAGCAGCTCCACCTCTATCATGTGTCCCCTCATCTCATCCTATTTTTCAAAGAGCCCTTCCAAGATGGTCCAAGC
>CBVK0101120844.1:0-19599 GCA_900067695.1 Picea abies | reverse complement strand
CTATAGTTGCTAGGAAACTGTTTCCTTCACTCCGAGACAACTTCGCAGAGAATGGAACTTCTGCTCAGTGAAGGTATTGGTGAAGATGTTTGTCGTTTGTTTTGCTAAAGGAAAGATCAGTAGGTCGATGATACCCTCATGTAATAAGTCCCAGATGTAGTGCATGTGGATCTCAATGTGCTTCGTCCGTTGCCTCTGAACTGGATCTCTGCATAACTTCAGAGTGCTCTGGTTGTCACACCAGATGACAATTGACCGATGAAATGGAATGCCCAACTCATTGAGAAAATGTTGTAGCCACATAGCCTGAATGATTATGTTAACTACCCCTCTGTACTCTGCCTCAACTGAAGATAGAGAAATGGCAACTTGCTTCTTACTCGACCAACAGATAGGCCCAGAACCAAGACTAAGTGAGTAACCATATGTGGACTTGCAATCAGTGCTATCGCCAACCCAGTCAGAATAAGTAAACCTGATGAGATCTAATGTAGAGTCTGTTGCATAATGAATCCCAAAGGTGGTGGTTCAACATATGTATCGAAGGATAATATTTATAGCCTTCCAATGTAGCTCATGTAGCTCTTGCATGAACTTGGAAATTGCACCAACTGCATATGAGAGGTCTTGTCTGGAGTGTGTGAGATACAACAAGCTCCACACTAGTTGTCTGTCCATTGTGCTATCAACCAGTGGAGTCTCCCTGTCATCCTCAAGTTTGACTCCTGATAGGAAAGGAGTCAGAGTAGACTTGTAGTTTGTCATGTGAAATATCTCAAGGAGATCTCGTGCATACTTGGCCTGAGATAGTTTGATGCCTAATGCATCCCGATTGATCTTGAGGCCAAGGAAGAAGTGTAGCAGACCCATGTCCATCATAAAAGACCTGTCATGTAGAATCCTCTTGACTACAACAATCACTGAAGTCGAGAAATCGATGATCAACAAATCATTAACATACAGAACTAAAAGTAGAAGTGAACCAGTCATCCTGAGCATGTAGAGATTCAGGTCTAATTTACAACGTACAAAGCTTTGTGAGAACATGTAGGAGTCCATATTGGCATGATATAGGGAACTGTGTGATGCAACTGAATCCCTGCCTCATGGAAAATATTATGGATCTCATGATTTACATATTCTCCCCCATTATCAGTTCAGAGGACTTTGATCTTCTTTCCAGACTATGTCTCAACCAGGGATTTGAAATCTTTGAGGTGTTGAAAGACCTCGGATTTTTTCCTGAGAAAGTAAATCCATGTAAAATGTGAGAAATCATCAACAAAAATGAGAACAAACCTCGCTTTGTTGATCTATGGATGCAGAAAAGGACCCATGAGATCACTGTGGATCAGATCTAAAGGTGTTGAGGCTCTTTGAGACTTTCCTTTGTCGAATTTCTCTTGAGGGTGTTTTTCGAGAACACATCCCTCACATACTCCCTTGGAGAAATGGATGTTTGGTAGATCATCAGCCAATATTTTCTTGCTAATTTGTTGCATGTATCTGAAATTCAAATTTCTAAACCTTTTGTGCCATATCCTACTACTTTCATCAACATGAGTAAGAAGTAAAGCAGAATTAGGTTTAATGATTTCATAAAATGTATACAATCTAGACTAATGATTTACCTCACCAATAGAAACCCTGGACTTGGTTTTCATGTCATATATGTCCACAACATTTTGTGTGAATATGACTTTCTTTCCAGTTCCATAATTCATCATATGATACATGGAGAGAAGGTTGACGGAAAGTTTGGGAGCGTGCAACACATTCTTGAAGCTTCCATTGGTGAGTTCAATCCTTCCTTTGTCAGTGAATTCAATAGAAGAGTTGTCCCCCATGAGAATAGGAGTAACGTTTCATGCATCCAATGAAGAATATAATTCTTTTGAGGCATCCATGTGATGTGATTCTCCTGAATCAACGATCCAAGAATCGAGAGAGGAGTTGATGACAATCAAGGCACGGATAGAATTGCCTTTCTTGGGATTTTGATATTTTGGCTTCTTCTTCTTGGCACCCTCGGGGATGTGATCTCCAAGTTTGTTTTGATAAATTATCTGAGACATCAGATCTATTTATTTTTGCATGCATGTGGATTGTTGATGGAATCCTTTGTGACAGTACATGCATTTATCCCCTTTTCTTCCCTTTTCCCCTTTGGATTCGGAGGCATCGGTGAAGGGTTTGGTGTACCCTTCCTTCTTCGGATATGCATGAGCTTTCATTTTGTATTTATCTTTAGATTTACGATATTTTTGGCTTCCATCTTACACAGTGAGTGCATGCACTTTTGTGCCTTTGATTTTTCCCATGTTGATGAGCTTGGTTTTCTCTTGTGTCATGGCTTCTATAAAGTCCTCAAGAGAAGGCATATTCTAGGTGGCTCCAGAGGTGAATCTGATAGAATGAAATTTGGATATGAATACAGATAATTTAGGACCAATCTTGGAGAGAATGGTGAGAACCATTTGTTTCTCCTCCTTCGACTTATCAACCCCACAATCTTTGAGTTGCGACAATAAATCCTTGAATTTTGTAAATAAATATTGGATATTGTAGAATATTTTTGGATCCAATGTGAGTATTTCCACCTCCAACATGTGTCCCCTCATCTCATCCTGTTTTCCAAATATCCCATCCAAGGTGGTCCAAGCTTCATTGGGAGTCTTACAGGAAGATATGTGAAAAAGAAGATTGGGAGAAATAAGACTGCAAATTGTTTCGAGTGCCTCATCCATGTGATTTAAGTACTTGGATTTTTCTATGGCTGATGTCAGTTATGTATCTATATTCAAGGTTAACCTGTACATCCATCTGTTTCGGAGATGTATGGCTATTTTCTCCTTCCATGCAAAGTAGTTGTAAGGTGTAAGAATGAATTATTTTTGGAAAACCATCTTTCTATTGTCTTCAATCTTTTGTACCTGCAAAAAAATTTGGTGTATCTTTTTCTTAGCAGTCCGTCGGCTCTGATACCATGTAAATGTGTTGAACCTGCACATAATATATCTAGCTAAAAAATAATACACACATTTGCAGAGAGAATTTGAGAAAGAAGAAGAAGGAGAGAAAGAATAGAATAATTCTCATTAACTGTAATGAATAATGAATAATTTACACATGATATACTCTGTATAACTCAATCAATGTGCACTGGAGGTGAACCAATGCGCCATAGTGGTGGTCTAGAGTGATCTGAACACACCAACAATTATGGGAGTGAACTTCCACCTAGTCTAGTCTCTCAGGCCGTTACAAGAGTGAACTGCCCTCTAGTTTGAGTTAACTAGTCTATCAGTCTTCAGTTAACTGACTGAAACAGAGTGAAGTGAGGAGGAGATCAGGGAATAATGAGTAACGCACTAGTCTGGTGATGATCTTAAGGACAATGTGCATTATCTAGTGATGATCCCAATGTTTCATGGTGACAAAACCAATGCAACATCTAGACTCAACTCAACTAGTAAAACTAAAGTGTCAACTAAAGCGAATATTCTCTAGGTGGAATATTCTCCCCTAAAATATAGGATACTGGATAAATGACTAATTATGACTAATAAACAAGGGAAAACCTTAAGAAAAGGAAATCCTAGGTGTGTGTGAAGTAACTCCAACACTAATAGGAATCATTCTCAAATTAAAAAAGATAATTGTTATGAACAAGGACCAGTTCAGAATGATGATTCTTTCATTATATTTCTTCTTTTTGGAGTTGTGATTCAAGTTAGAGAAATTCAATTTTGTCCTATGAATCTTGTAAACAATTTAGAACATCAATGAGAATTGGTGTGTTAGTTGTGACTGTACTGTCCACAGAGGAGAGTATTACAGTGTCCAGTAAATCTAACAGTTCACCAATTTGAGTCATTTAGACACTAAATTAGACCTCAAGGGTTTCTTGCAACTCCACCCTTTAACAATCATAATGCACCATCAACAATATCCTTAGACCTCCTTATTCAATTTCAGGTCAAGTCTAGAATGAAGAGCGTATCAAACACACTCAAATGTCAGGAAAAGGACTTTAGGAGATAAGTGTTATGATCCAGTGCTTTAAAAATGATAAAAAGTCAATGAATTACAATCCACTTCGAGGGAGAAACCTCCATTTACAATACATCCAATTCAAAATACAATATTAGGTGATATAATATGATTCTAATACTAGTAAAGGGTGCATTGAAGGGTTCTATCCTGTTCAAACAAGTGTTGTCCTTAACACTTTACTAACCAAGGATGCTTCTACATGAAGAACTCATCTTCCCATGTCACCTCTTCCACTAGTAGGTTATTTAATTTGACAAGGTACTCTGTAATTTCTCGATTTCTCAGCTGCTTAATTATTGTTTCAAGGATTTTTTTTGGCTCTATTATGATTCTCCCTTATTCGTTGATCTCTAGTAAAATATTTTGGATTGGGATCTTGTTTCTGATTACCTTCTTTAAGAAAGAAATATAGAAGATTGGGTCTACACATGAGGATGAAGGAAACTCCAATTTGTAAGCCATACGTCGAATCCTTTAAAAAACATAATAGGGACCATAATAATTGGGTGCTAATTTATTTTCCTTCTTTTTTTCTTTCTTAAGGGACACCTCTTTGTATGGTTGTAGCCTCATAAATTTGCAATCCCCCACTTCAAATTTCATTTCACTGCGATGTTGATCTGATTGTTGTTTCAGCCTATTTTGTGCCATAACCAAGTTGTCCTTCAATAGTTTGAGGGCCTCTTGTTGGTTCCCTATGTGGTTCTCCACTACTTGAACCTTTGTATTCTCCTTCAAGAGTGATGTAATGGATGGAGGATGATATACATAAAGTGCCAAAAATGGGGAATTTTTTTATGACGTATGGAAGGATGTGTTATACCACCATTCTACCAAGGAAACCAATTGACCCATTGTGTCTATTTATCGGATGCAAATAAATGAAGATATCCTTCTAGATATTGATTCACAATCTCATTTTTTCCATTGAATTGAGGGTGGTAAGATGAGCTATGAGCCAATTTAGTACCCAAACAAGAAAATAATTCAGTCCAAAAATTTCTCGTGAAAATTGGATCTCTATCACTTACAATAATCTTGGGGACTTCATGTAGCTTTTGAACTGTTTCCATGAATGTTGCAGCTATTGTACTTGCTTTAAAAGGATGAGAAAGAGAGAAAAAAATGGGAATACTTTGTCAGTCGATCCACTACTACCGTGATGACCGTATTTCCTTCGAATTTTGGTAAACCTATAATAAAATCCATGGAAACTTCTTCGCAATGTTGACTTGGTATAGATAATGGTTGTATAATATCTGGAGTCTTGATTGTCTCTCCCTTATTCTATTGGAAAACCAAACATTCATTCACGAAATTTTGAACATCAGTTTTAAGACCTTCCAAGAAAACATCCTTGTTTATCCTGTGGTATGTTTTCAAGAATCTTGAATGTCCTCCTATAGGATAACTGTGAAATTCTAGATTTACCTTCTATTTGAGTTGGGAATTCTTACATCAATATAGGTGATAATGATACAATAGAAAACCATTATTTCATAAAAAAAATTCTATTGAACTGGGGTCCTCATGTAGTTGTTGAATGATCTTGCATACCTCTTGATATTTCTTCCATTCTATCCTTTATTCTTCCACCCAATTAGACTGTGGAATAGAAATAACACATAGTGAACCTCCTGTTTCTTCTTCTTTCTAGGAAAGGGCATCTACCACAACATTATGTTTTCCTTTTTTTTAGATAATTTCAAAGTCATAACCCAACATCTTTGTAACCCATTTTTGTTTCTCTTCTGAAGATAATCATTGCTACAAGACATATTTCAAACTATCATGATATGTTTTTACTTTGAAGTGTCTTCCTATTAGGTAAGGGCACCATTTCTGAATTGCATGTAGTATGACCAAAGTTTATTTTTCATAAATGGGTTTGACTAAATTTTTTCCTTTAAGTTGGCTTCTTTCAAAGGCAACAGGTCTTCCTTCTTGCATTAAAACTACACCAATTCCATGGCCTGAGACATCACACTCCACAATAAATGTTTTTTTAAATTCAGGTGTGGCCAGGACGAGAGTTGTACACATATCTTCCTTAAGTTTTTCAAAATATTTGGTTGCTTCTTCGGTCCAAGAAAATGCTTTATTATTTAATAAATATCTTACAGGTGATTCTATTTAACCATAATTCTTGAAAAACTTGCAGTAATATCCTGTCAATCCTAAGAATCCTGTAAGTTTCTTCAAGGTCTTTGGAATTGACCATTCCCTCATAGCTTTAATTTTGTTAGGGTCCACTTTTAAACCTTCATGCGATACAATATGACCCAAATATTCCACATCTTGAACCCCAAAGGCACACTTGGAAGGATTTCATAAATATTTTACTCTTCCAATAGTTGTAATACTCTATCAACAAGTTGTATATGCTCTTCCCAAGATTTGTTGTAGATTAGTATGTCATAAAAAAATACTAATACAAATTTTCTAATAAAGGGATTGAAAACAAAATTCATCAATCTTTGAAATGTTGATGGTGCATTAGTAAGTCCAAATGGCATAATCGAAAACTGATAATGACCTTCATGTGTTCTAAAATATGTTTTAGGAATGTCTTCCTACCTCATTCTGATTTGATGATATCCCGAATAAAGACCTATTTTAGTAAAAAAAATTTATCCATGAAATTCATATAATAATTAATCAATGACAGGGATACGAAACTTATCTTTGATGGTCATTTTGTTGAGTTTTCTATAATCTAGACACATACGCCATGAACCATCCTTTTTTGTAACCAACACCACAAGTGAAGAGAAAGAACTTTGGCTTGGTTGAATGATGCATGCCTCTAACATTTCCTGGATCATGCACTCAATCTCACTCTTCTGTGCATATGGATACCTATAAGGCCTAATGTTAGGTCGTACATTCCCTAGTTGCAAATGAATAGCATGGTCATGATCTCGAGAAGGTGGAAGACCCTTAGGAATTTCACCAAATACCTTGGAATTATTGTTAATAACTATTTGGAGGTCTGATGGAGCAGAAGAGATAGATGTTTGAACATCAAGTTGTTGTAGGATAATTACACCTTGCAGGAGTTATGTCCCTTAGTCTCTCCCTAGACTTAATACATAATACAAATACAAATGGTGTACCTTCCTAGATCTAAATCATACATGAAAATGACCTATAAGTGAATGGAATAAAAGGGCTTACCCGGTCACCCGACGATTGTCCCTGCACACTCCTTCGTTGTTTTCTTTTTAGAATATGTCCTTCTCTCTTTGTCAATGTGGATCTACACACATGGAGACATAAACAAACTCCTTTCACAAGATCAAACATATCATGCATATATTTATAATATATCTAATTATATAAAATGAAAATCCTATTTCTCTCCAAAGATTATGATAATCATATACAATCAAATAAGGGGGAAATTCACGTGCATCATCTATTGATCAAATGAAATAATTTACAACTTACAATATGATAGCCTGATGAAGCCTCTACCAATTTCCTTTCCCAAGCTCCATAATTAATCCAACAATATACAATTACTTTCTCTTTTCCTCCCCCTTTATCCCATGAGAGACCCTCAATATATAGGATAATGGAGAGAAGATGAGGGATATGTCTAAGGAACTCAAGATAGAAGTCTTTTCGAGTTAGAATCACAAAAAAAGAGGTTTAATATCATCTCATGGGAACTGTTCCTAAATAAAGAGTAAAAAACCTGGTCCCACACTATATTCTTGCAAGGAGCGACCATTCAACCTTTGAAAGAGGACAAGAAGTGACCAAAAATATTGGTCACAGGCTGTAAAGGGACAACCAACGACGAGACAAAAAGGTATTACAAACTCAGGGAATAGAGGTATAATTCAATGTTTTAGACTGCTAACCTCTAGATGATGCTCATCAAGTGATCAGGTCGCAAATAACTGTATAACACAAGTGAGCATAATTGTGCAACTACACCCTGGTGTCCCTTTTTGAGTAATGTTTTCATGCTATTAGAGCATATCACTTTATAGGGTTTCCCTTGGATACCTCTAAGCTCAATTTCCTTTCCATTTGAGGAAAATCTCATGAAAATATCTTGAAAATTAAGGGTAATTGTTCTCAGTGATTGCAACCATTGCACCCCTAATACAATATTATCACCCCCCATTTGGATGGAAATCATGGGGCTATCCAAAAAATAATCCCCGATGTTGAGCTTAATACTATGGCATTTTACTAAACAATTTATGGTACCTAAATCTGCAATCATTACTTGAAACTCTGGTGTGAGATATACAAAGAAATTGAGGTCTTTTGCTAATTTGTAATTGATGAAATTATGGGTACTACCAGAATCAATCAATATTTTTACCTTTTTATTTTTCATGTATCCTTGTGTTAGCACTTCGTAATTTCTTAAGGTTGTGAAATCAATGACAGAGGTAACCACAAAACCACTTTGGAATCTCGGATATAGCCTTGTTATCTTTAGAGAGGGATCTCTCTGTAAGATTTATATTTGTTTATATTAAAATATTAGGCTGGTTATGATAGTTCAGGGTTTTCTTGTTTGATTTGAGTTGTTTGGTTGGAACAATAAAGATGGGCCATTGGGAAAATGGAGTCACAGTTTTGAATTAATCAAATACAAGGTTTAGCATGCTAATATTGTAGGGCAAGGTAGGACAATTCACTAGATCCTCAAAGATTTAAGGTATGGAGGAGATGAAAAGGTCCACAAATCCAATAAAAAACAGAGCAATTAAGAATTCTGATTTTAATCTTTAGTGGAAAACAAAAAAAATATTCTTAAGCTAGAGAGAGAGTGTACATTTAAATAAATTTTGTCCTTTATCTTCTTAGAATAATTCTGAATTTAGGAAACAATAGTGATAACAGAAGAAAACAAATTAACAGGGAAAAATGCACTTCACCAATAAAGTTGACACTAGCATCCTGTAATAATTGCACTGTATTACTGGAAAATCTTATCAATGGTGTCTCTGTGGGATGCTCTAAAATACTAGTCATATCCTTCAAAACAAGTCCCAACCACTTATAAGTCTTATTACAACATATTTATAGACTTTTTGCTAAACTAATATCAGATTCCAAAAAGGAACTGATTTACAAAATATTCTCCAACTTTTTCTAGAAAAATATGAATAAAATTTATTACAAACATGTAGATATTTTCAAAATATACTATTTCTGATCTTCTGTTCAAACTTTAAAGTGAATTTTCGTTGATCGAGGCTATTTCTGGAAAAGCCTGCATAATAAAATTAAAGATAAAATAATATCTCTAATTTATCTGTTGGAAATCTTGAACTGCCTACAAGTATCATGCATTGAAATATGGAATTGGTTCATTGACTATTGATCTTCTACTGCTAGGTGTCTTCATGCCCCTGAAATCTAGAACGAGGTTGAAACTATCTCCAAAAAATCTGCTTACTTTCCTCTCATACTCATTTATTTTCCATCTGACCCTTTGAATTCTATTTCTATCACAAAATATTTGGAATCACCTTGGCCCTTTTACCTCAGTCTCCCATTGTAAAATGCATTTCATTTTAGCTCAGTCTTCTTGGGTTTTCAGTCATCAAATAGTGTAACAGGGGGGAAATCCTGAGTTTTTATGGTTGCAAGGATATCTGTTAGGGGCGTGAGACCATTAAGGGACTGCTAACGGTCTAACAGTCATGGGGGAAAAGTTGTAGGGATAATGGAAAAAAGGTGTGGGGACAGGTGTCATGTAGGGAGAGGAGGAGTAGAGGTGGGAAGGTGAGAAGTATCGAGAGTGAGTTCGGAGGATTCAAGAGGGGGGTAGGCGGTGTGTCGTAATCAGAGAGGGGGGTGTGAAATGGGAAAGGGATGATGTCATTGAGGAAAATCTGTGTGGATTTTATGCGCAACAAGACAAAACTTCAACGTTGGTTAAAAACATATGTGTCGTGAAACATAAGAAAAATATTTTTCTTTCTAACCTTTTGATCTAGATGTCGGTCTGAAGCAAGAAATCTACCATCGAAAGGTGCTCCTGTGCACTATTCCATGAAAACACCTACAACCTGATCTGAACCAAATTTTGTATGCAAAATATCTCCCAAAGATCCATACTTTGTTTTGGCCATCATACTTCAAAAACTAAATGGTTGCTTAGATCAAAAAACGTTTAGGCTATGACACCTAGTGATTCATAGGCTAAACCTTACCAACATATTTCCAAAATAGATAACTAAGAAAAAAAATTACTTATTTATAGGACCCTAACAGTGGCTCCAATGGGGATGGCATCCTCCTAGTGAGGTGCCAAAGAACACCATAGAATAGTAGCCTGATCCCAAGCCTACAACCTGCTCTGCCATGAAACCTATGCAACTGATAATGAATTGATAATTTGATCCAATCCTCAACTGAATCAAATTCACTCTGAAATCTGAAATATAATCTAAATTTGAAAGCTATGCTACAAACCAAAATTGAAAAGAATGCTAAAAAAGTAGATCTTATTTATGTACACAATCCTACTCTAATATGTCAAAGACAACTACTGAATCAAGTGATCTCAAATTTTCAGTAAATCCAGTCAAGTAATTTCTCACATAATTGGATTGATTGGTTGTTCTTGAGAAGATTAAACACTAGAATTTGTGATGGAAAGGGAAAATCATAATACTTTTTCTTCTCACAGTGGAGGCACGACTGTGAAATTAAACTGAAAAATATTTCCATATATTCAACCATAGGGTCATAGAAATAATGGTTGTTAAAATTTGTTTGTTGATCTACCAAATCAAAGGGTGGAGGTAGCCACGTGCAATATTGCTTCTGCTAACAAAAAGTTTCACAAGGAAGACTCGAAAATGGAGGAATTTGAGGTGTTTTCTGAACTTCTAAAGCTTAGAGCTCTCTTTCCATATCTTTGGAAAATTCATCCAAAAACTAAATCTTGGCTTCTGAGCTACATTTACAAGACTTTAAATAAGAAGATAAACATTCAGAAAAGTTTTCATCACCTCCATCTTCAATGCACATATAGTTCCATTCCATAAAGCTTTGAATGGAAGGAGAGTCTGCCACAAACTTTGTCCCCTCCATCCATGTTTCCAAAAAGACAATCCAGAAAGATGTAATAGTTCTAATAGATCCAATAGGAAAACCCTCAGCCCAACTTTTACACTTTCCTTGGAATGAATCATGAAACAATCTAAGGAAAACATGTTCATGTTTGACTCTAAGAAGCTTAGTGAAATCACGAAAATTTGATAAATGTTTCCAAGTCAAACTCAAATCATCTCCATTAAATTTTGGACCATTTCTCAAAAAATATTCATCCTTGGGTAAAGGATTTGAGAAGCCATAAATCTGTGTAAAATCTAAACATGCATACGTTGAAATGATAGTATCATCTTCTAAGTTCTTCATTAGCCCAATGGAATCATTAGTGAATGCCTCAAGCAATAGATCTTTCTAACAGTGGAGTCATCATGATATTCTTTCATATGGATATAACTGAGAATGGATTTGCCATGATATTCTTTCATCTGGATATAACTGAGAATGGAGTCACCGTGATATTATTTCATCTGGATATAACTGAGAATGGAGTCACTAGGTGGATGATTTCATCCTTCCTATGTCTGATTGCTATCCACCATCAATAATCAGTTCTAAAAACTTGATACTCTTTCCAGAGGGAGATTAACCTTTCTTCCCCAGTATGGTCGCCACTATGTTAGCACTCTGTAATTTATTAAGGCTGTGAAAGAAATGACAGAGGTAACCAAAAAACCACTTTGGAAGTTGGGATCTAGCCTTTCCATCTTTAGAGAGGGATCTCTCTGCAAGATTTAGATTTGTTTATATTAAAATATTAGGCTAGTTACGATAGTTTAGGGTTTGTTTGCTTTATTTGAATTGTTTGGTTGGAACAATGAAGATGGGCCATTGGGAAAATGGAGTCATAGTTTTGAATTGATCAAATACAAGGTTTAATAGGATAATATTGCAGGGAAGGGTAGGAAAATTCACTGGATCCTCAAATATTTAAGGTATGGAGGAGATGAAATCCTCAAATATGTAAGGTATGGAGGAGATGAAAAGGTCCAGAAATCCAATACAAAACAGAGCAATTAAGAATTCTAATTTTAATATTCAGTGGAAAACACAAAAAATATTCTTAAGCTAGAGACAGAGTGTACATTTAAACAAATTATGTCCTTTATCTTCTTAGAGTAATTCATAATTTAGGAAACAATAGTGATAACAGAAGAAAACAAATTAACACGGAAAAATGCACTTCACCAATAAAGTTGACACAAGAATCCTATAATAATTGCACTATATTATTGGAAAATATGATCAATGGTGTCTCTGTGGGCTTCTTTACAATACTAGTCCTATCCTTCAAAACAAGTCCCAACCATTTATAAGTCTTATTGCAACATATTTATAGACTTTCTGCTAAACTAATATCAGATTCCAAAAGGGAATCGATTTAAAAAATATTCTCCAACATTTTCTGGAAAGATCTAAATAAAATTTATTACAAACATGTAGATATTTTCTACATATACTATTTCTGATATTCTGTTCAAAATTTTGCGTGAATTGTCACTGACCGAGGCTATTTCTGGAAAAATATGCATAATAAACTTAAAGATAAAATAATATCTCTAATTTATCTACTGTAAATCTTGAACTTCTTTCAAGTATCGTGCATTGAAATCTACAATTGGTTCATTGAATACTGATCTTCTACTGCTACGTGTCTTCATACCCCTGAAATCTAGAATGAGGTTGAAACTATCTCCACAAAATATTCTTACTGCCCTCTCATACTAATTTATTTTCCATCTATCCCTTTGAATTCTATTTATGCCACGAAATATTTGGAATCACCTTGGCCCTTTTACCTTAGTCTCCCATCATAAAATGCATTTCATTTTGGCTCAGTCTTCACGGGTTTTCAGTCATCAAATAGTGTAACGAGGGGAAAATGTTGATTTTTTTATGGTTGAAGGGATATTTGTTAGGGGCACAGGACCATTAAGGGGCTGCTAACGGTCTAACGGTCATGGAGGAAAAGTTGTGTGGATAATGGACAGAAGGTGTGGGGATAGTTGTTGTGTAGGGAAAGGAGGAGTAGACACAGGAAGGTGAGTGGTATTGGGAGTGATTTAGGTGGATTTCAGAGGGGGTTGGGGGGTAGGCGGTGTGTGGTAATCAGAGAGGGGGGTGAAAAATGATGTGGGAATGCCACGTTAGGTGGGACCAGAGCAGGGAAAACAAATTTTCAGACCCACCCTCCACTGATAAAGATAGGTAGGTCATGGGGGGAAGAAACAAAATGAGGGATGATGCTGCTGGGAAAAATCTACGCGAATTTTATGCACTACAAGACAAAACTTCAACTTTGGTTAAAAACATATGCATCGTGAAACATAAGAGAAATATTTTTAATTACAACCTTTTGATCTAGATGTCGGTACGAAGAACCATATATACCATTAGAAAGTTTCTCCTGAGCACTATGCCATGAAAACACCTACAACCTAATATGAACCGAATTTTGTATGCAAAAAATATTCCAAAGATCCATACTTTGTTTTGGCCATCAGACTTAAAAAACTAAATGGTTGCTTGGATCAACAAACTTTTAGGCTATGACACCTAGTGATTGATAGGCTAAACCTTACCAACAAATTTTCAAAATAGATAACTAAACAAACATATTAACTATTTATAGGACCCTAACACCTTGTATCTTGAGGGTTTGTGGAGTACTGGCTTCAACCAATGCATTGCAAGATATTGTTGGAGTAATCTCTTTTATATCTCGATCTTGAGGCGGTTCCAATTCCTAATATTCGTCCTCGTCACATTCTACGTAGAATAATTTATTCTCACCACATTTATGCATGTTACTGTACTTACTATCAGAATTGAAACATAGTCTGTTTTCGCTTGTTTCATCCATTTGTTGAGGTGTCAACCTTGTTGGTTGAGGTACGCTATTTTCTTCCTCTTCACATTCTATGTAAATAATTTATTCTCACCACATTTAGGCCCCTTACTATACTTGCTGTCACAATTGAAACATAATCATTTTTCTATTCTTTCATCCATTTTTTGAGGTTTCAACCTTGCTTGTTGAGGTACACTTGTCTTATGACCTCCAAAATGATCTCTGCTTGTTGTGTATGCTCCAATGGTAGACTTGTGTGTAGCCTTATTTTTGGCTTGAATATGAATAACATTTTGCACAACTTCCATAATATTTGTAGGATGTCTTAAGAAAATCTCATGTTTGATGTCTTATTTTAATCCACCCATGTAAGATTCCAACAATTGTTTATCACTTATGTCATCCACCCTTATAGCCAATACTTGAAATTCTAAATTATAATCTTCAATATCACCAAAGTGTCTAATTCTTGTCAATTGACTAAAGTAGTCCCGTTCCCACACTTTCCCATATTGTGCTTCTAAGTCTCTTGTAAATAAACCCCAAGTATAATGATAAAGAGGGGGTTTCCTTTTCACTATCCATTGAGACCATTGATATGGTTTTATCTCAAAGTTTAAAGTTTTTATGTGGATCATTTTCTTATCATCCATAATATTATGTAGTTCAAAATATTGTTCCATTTGGTTTAACCAGGTAAATAACTATGTTCCATCAAACTTCTTTAATTCAATCTTGGGAAAGTATCTCATCAACAGGTTGTTCAACTTGAATAATACCTTTATTTTCATGGGTTCCTGGAATTTTAATAACTCCTTTAGGGAGTCTCTCATCTAGAGCTTGAAAGATTATGGAACTCATAGATTTTTGTATTTCTTCTTTATTTTCATCTATCTTCCTTTTCATATCATTCATCTTCTTCTCCATATGTTCTCGATTTTCGTTCATCTTCTCTTCCATCTTATTTTCCATTTCCTTTTTTAAGGATCTTGAGAATGTGTTAAATCCTCTTGTTTCAACATACTATCATTAATTTCATCCACTAGGTTCTTTAATTGGGATAGTCATTTTTCAAAGTCTTCATTTTCTTCAGAAGTGATGCTTGTGTTTTTATGAGGAGTACCACTCTTTTTTGGATGATCCTTTGGATCCATGTGATAAAATAATGAGTCTCCTCTATTTTATCCTTATAACAAATTTTGAATCACAAAAAATAGATTTTCTAATCAAAATTTATGCCAATTGTAAGTTACATACCTTTTAAGCCCTTAATTTGGAGTCTGTTGTCTTGACTGACCTTCCTTCTCATGTATTTCTAAAATTTCTTCCCTTTCGAGTCTAAACTTTTTTCCACTATTAATCTAAAATGTCTTCTCTGTAATGCCATAGGTCTGACCAAAATTGGATGTGCTAAGAGAAAGTTAGGGTAACTTTCCCAAACCTTGCTGATTTTTGGCCTTTTCGGGATAATGAACTTGTAAAAATTGCTATGTGTCCAATATTTACTACCATATTCTGAAAATTGTACCAAAACAAATAATAAATATCCTCCTTCCAGTGCAATAGGTCTCACTGAATTTGGATTCTCATTGAGGAATATATGACGATGTTACCCAAAACACGTGTTTGAGACTAGTATCAGCACTAGTAAAAAACCCTATCTTCCACAGGGTGTAACTCCGAAAGTATAATGACTCAGAATCTAAATTTTTTACCAAAGATATCTTGAAATGTATAATAAATAACCTCCAATTTTCACTATCTGAATCATCCCATAAAACAATTTATTGCGAAAATTATAAGATGACTTGCTTGGAGAAGAAAAAAGCTAGGATCAATGCCCTGATAGCAAATGTTATGATCCATCACCTTAAAAATGATAAAAGGTCAATGAATTATAGTCCAATTCGAGGGTGAAAACTCCTTTTACAATACAACCAATTCAAAATACAATATTGGATGATATAAGATGCCAATTATGATGAAGGGTTCTAGCTGACCTACACATATAACACTAGAAACATAATAATTCAATATATAGAGATTAATAAAGGGTTTAGAACATAACATGGGGATTTATCTACGACTTAACACTAAGATAATATGTCCAGGAAAACAAAAATATCAAGATAAATAACTATATCTATGTGTCTTGAAAACTCATATACACATGTCATGAATGCAAGGTCATACATGGAAGATTATAAATGACTTGTATGAAGAGAAGGAAGCTCAAATATTACTTCAATGTGTTCTACACAAGGAAGGTGGGTTATGAATGGCCACAGATCTTCTTCGTTGTTGAAATTCCTTTTCATTTCCTAGGTGGGCAATCTCTTGGCTCAAGACTTTTATAGACTTCTTTGCTGGTGGTTTTCTACTAATCTTACCAATAGAATATTCACTACAACACCAAATATCCTCTCAAATGGCGTGTCGAGTTGGCAGACTGTTGCACAATGGCTAGTAATATATTTGAGTAAGAATACAATGTATGCAATTGTTTAATGTCATTTCACATGTCACATGGATTCTCCAAAAGAGACAAAAAAAAATGTTTTTTCGAAGAAAACACTAACCATTAATGTACACATATCATGTCGTTGAATCCATCATATCCATCCTCATCATATATGTGAGTGGTCTATATATACACATGAATGATGAGACATTGGGATCTTATTTTTAAATGAGTGTTTTTCTTCACCTAAATGCAAGTTCATTCCTTAAATCGAATTATCCACCCTAATGATGAACCCTCTCACCACAAATGTGCACTATGGAAGATTCCTTGGTCCTCTAAATCTCCAAGTTTTCTTCTTTTCCTCTCACAGATCTCGAGTAAATCAATGATGAAGGGGAAAGATAATATATAATGATGAAGGGGATGAATTTAGAAGATTTTATGGTGGTACATGTTGAATTTGGATAGAATCCAGAGTCACATATTATACCGTTTCATATCATTTCGCTTTCCTTTCTACAAAAGTGTTCTAAACCCACAAAGCCTGTAAATATCCTTCGCCTTTGGTGGCGCCTCCACTGTAGCACTAACATCCCGGTCTATATTCGTTCTGAATGAATCACTACACGTACAACTTTCCTATCATAGAAATAGCTCGAATGTATCTCCTACTAGATCTAGCATTAGATATATACCAACTATAGATACTTTGTAGATAATATTTCTCAACATACTAGATAATATTTCTCAACATACATCCTTTATAGATACTTTGTAAAGGACTAGATGGATCAAGAGCCTATTTTTTTAGTTCGTCTGGTTTCCATAGAAACAGACCAACTATGTTATCTCATGTAAATCTATGTATTACAGTTTAAATACAAATCCTTGTTAGCTTTAAAAAACATAATTTATTAATAAATATTTTCAATTATCAATATGAAAATAAAGGAATCTTCAACTCCATCAACATTCATTACAAGAATCAACATGTGCAAATTTGCATGAAAATACTGATTTATTAAATGTTTGACAACTACATAGGCAAACCCTGAGAATGATCTCTTAAATTTTTCTTGACTCAAAATTTGAAGTTTTTTAGCAAATGTTTAAACAACATGCACAAATATGTGAAATTCAAAATCAGTTACAAAACATTGATTGAAAGAGGGATGAATGCTCTAAAAACTTAGAAAGACTATAAAAACCCAAAAAATTTAGAACAAATTTTCTCCAGTATGATTGAGATTTGTATTGAAGAAAAGGACTTGCTTCTATCAATCACATCGATCATAGTGGACTGGAAAAAACTTGTTCTAAAGTTCCTAGGTTTTTATAGTCTTTTTGAGTTTTTAGAGGATTCATTCTTCTTTCAATCAATACTTTGTAATTAATTTTGAATTTTTCTTCTTTTTCAAGCTATTTAAACATTTAAAAAAAAACTTCAAATTTTGAGTCAAGAAAATCTTTAGAGATATTTTCTCAAGGTTTTCCTTTGTACTTATCAAACTTTTAATAAATCAGCAATTACATGCAATTTTACACATGTTGATTCTTGTAATGAATGCTGATAATATAAATGTGGAGCTGAAGATGTCTTTATTTTCATATTGATAATTGATAGTATTTATTATTGAATTACGCTAAAAATAAATATGAATTTGATTTTGAATGGAAGTTTTATTGAATGTTTATAATCAACTACATGTTGTATGTACAACAATATGTTTCCTTTATTTATGTATTTAGGAATGTGTATTTTGAATATATATGATTGCATGTTTTCTTTAATTTATTATTTTCTTTAAGCAATATTATTTTAGAATATTATTTTAGAGAAATTTGTGTTCTTTATCATATTTTATCTTTTTTTCCATGGATTTCTAAAAACTAGTTTAATGGGAACATGACATCCTCAAATGTTTAAAACTCTTAATCTTTATTTTATTACTTCTCTAATATTTATACAAAAAAATTCTTAATTACTTTGAGTTTGTTCTGAACTTTATCTTTCTTGATTTCATTGGAGAAATATTAACTAAAACATTTATTTGAGGGTTGCCCCCTCTCTGTCTGTAGGATTCTTCCAGTGTATCATAAAGTGGGGAGATTAGTTTGCCTCCATAGTGTGACCATAAGCATTGTTCCTTAGCTAGGAACGTCTTAAGGAACAACATTAACTTTAAAGGGGTGTTTGAACTTACATATGATCATCCATGGAATTATAAATCATTTCTATGTTTTTTAGATTATATG
This sequence comes from Picea abies, assembly GCA_900067695.1. Taxonomy (NCBI): domain Eukaryota; kingdom Viridiplantae; phylum Streptophyta; class Pinopsida; order Pinales; family Pinaceae; genus Picea; species Picea abies. The sequence goes on along the minus strand of CBVK0101120844.1, from coordinate 880 downwards.
ATTTGATTATGAATACTATAATAAGATTTCTTAGCTTATCTAATTTGAATATGGATAATATGACAATATTTTTATGAAATAATTTGTGTTTAATTTAATGCAATTTATATTGGTTTTTTTTATTTAATAAGTAAATAAAATATTTAGAAGTAATGTCGAATTTTTAAATTATAAGGTGATATCATCATGCTGTTATTTATTGTTTAGTGAGCATGGAGCGATAAATTATTGTTAAGTTAGTGGACATTTAAAGGTTGATTTTGTGGGTTTCTTCATAATAGTACCATTTTTTTGGGCCATGGTTTAAAAAAAGGTTGCGGTTTTAAGAAAAAAATGTGCTATTAGTAGCACCACTTTTTGATTTGGCAGTGGATTTTAAGATTTTGGTTGCAACAATACTAGTTGTTAAGGCCATGGTTTCAAACAAGTTGTAATTTTAACCCTGAAAAACAAGGTGCTACTAGTAGCACCACTTTTTGATTTGAGGGTTGATTTTAAGGTTTTTGTTAACAACATTATAGGGTTTTAAGGCCATAGTTGCAAAAAGTTGTAATTTAACATTGAAGAAAAAAAAAAGATTCCAGTAGCACCACTTTTTGACTCTGATTTCAGTGTTTTTCATGTGAAAAAATGGGGTTTTAGGTTTAAAGTTCTTGTCAAGAAGATAATTATGTTCAAATAGGACTTGTAGTGAACATATTGAGTTTGTATATCTCATATGTGTTAGAAAAACAGGATCGCGAAGCAATACAATAAAAACAAATGTAGAAATAAAACACATAAGATACACAATACAATAGAGACACATATATACGTGGTTCACCCAATGTGGCCTACATCCACCAGAGAAATTTATAGGTCCTTCCTTTATTATTATCCA
>CBVK0101120835.1:0-14009 GCA_900067695.1 Picea abies | reverse complement strand
TCTCTCTCTCTATATATATATATATATATATATATATATATATATATATTAGATTTTATTTTCAAAATATTTGTGACAATACTAACTTTCTTAATCCCCTAACTCATTAAAACTATATTGAATACTTTTCTTAATACTTGTCCACGCAGAAATAAAATTTTAAAGAAATTCAAGTAATATCTCATATTTATTAAGATTTAATTAACTAAATTAAATCTTAATAAAAATTAACCATCATTATCATCATAAACATATCTATAATGGCACCAAAACTTTATTTCTTTAAATATTATTTTCTCTTAAATTAAAATTTTCCTTGTAAGTATAGCCATCGATAGATTTTGATTGGATTTGAATGGATTTCATTTGGATTTTATTGATTGGTTTGCCTGATTGAGTAAATTAAATTATTGGTTCGCTTCCAGTTCAATTCGTTTTGTATCCATTCTGAACAGGAAGTTTTTCACGATCAATTTAGAATGCGATTGGATTGGATTTGATTTCGTTATGATATAATAAGTTGTGGTTGGTAAACGATTTTATTGAGTTTGGTTGTTACGATATGTTGTGTCATGTAATCTTCTTAGAACAGGAATGCAACTCTATTCGGTTTCAATTCAAAAGGAACGACTCTGCTTTTATAAAAACAATATGCTCATTTAAGTCTGTGCAAGTGCACCCGAATCATGGAACGGATTCGATTCATGACAACTATGCTAAACCCCAGCCGATTGATTAGCTTGATTGGATTGTTGTTAGTTCGATCATTTTTATGAGTTGGATTTCGATTGTAATTGATGCTCTCTTCGATTTTAAATTTGTAAAACGAATTGGTCAAACCCGGTTATAATTCCTTTGATTGGAACGATTTTGATCAAAGTCAATTGATCTTGTTTGCCCACTGTGAAATAAAAAACGACCGGACAATCTATTACAAACTCTGTTACTAATTGATTGATCTCATTACAATTTCGTTTGTGTACAGTTACGCGCCAGTTTCGGTTTAATTTTCTTATGGTATAAATCGATTGCTATGTCGTTACAGCTGTAACGATTGGAAAATGATTTTGTTTGAATTCGGTCGTATCTCCTGCTTAACCATTACCTATGATTGGTTTGATTATATCGGTTTCAGTTAAATATCAAACAATTTTACAACTGTTGGATTCGATTTGTTGAGAAACGATTACATTGTTGTTCCATATGATTCTGTTGACCCAACTTTGTGCTAACAAAAGAAACAAAGTACACCTATCTCTGTATTCGGTTGAATGATTGATCCTGTTTGATTTAGAATGATATAATAATTTCAAATTAAATGATTCCTTTTCAAATAGCTATTGGGTTTTTAATTAAATGGAAATCTTTAAAAGATTTTCAATTAATTTCAATGTTGATTCTGTGTCTTATTTAAACTAGCTATAGAATTAGGGGATTATGTATCTAGTCTATAGAATTAAATTTTTATTATTTTATTAATAAAAGATCCTTCTAACTTGTTCATTCCTGGTCCTTTTCAGGTGAATTTGAATTGCATGGGATTTGATGGACAGTTTAGAGGATATTTGTGTTTCTAGTTTTATTGTAGTTTCCTAGTTTAGTTGAACTTGGGAGATCTTCCCAGATTTTATGTAAACAGTTTATAACTTCCACAGGGAGGTTTTACCCTGTGGAAAAACTTATAAATACTTATTATTTTTGTAATAAGGATCATCTTCACTTGTGGGAGAACCAGTCTCTGGATTTTTAATACAAACTGAGACAGAAATTGATGTTCTTCTACAGCTTTTGCTTTTCATAATATCAATCTTTTGTTTCATCTTTATGTTTATCAATTTTTATTTGATTAGTGACTACTTTAGCTATCATAGTCTTTTGAAAAATGATATGAATTAATTAATGTTTCATCCATACCTAATTTCTTTCATTAATCTAAAACACAACAATTACTTGATTCAGTTTATGAATGACAGATTTCTCTTCTTCATCAATTGAATTATTTTGTATAAGTCTTTACATACAGGTTTACCTAATTGTTAAGATTTATAAATTATATGATTGCTGTGATTTTTATGTCTTGTTTGTCCTGTAATCAAAATTGAAGAGCACAACAGCTATCGTTTATGAGAAGCTTCTGGATTATTTGGTGCGGGTTTCCTCCCTCCGATCAGCTTCGAAGATCATCATACACAGGACAAATCTGGAGCGTTTCCAGGTCAGTTTGTTATTTATTTATTTAGTATATTTATTAGTAGTTTAGTTAGATATATGTGTAGTTAGAATTAATATGTTAGTTGTTTAGTTTTAGTTAGGTTTTTTAATTTTATTTCTTGTTCATAAAATTATAAAATCAACAAAAATATACCTCTCTTCCTTAGGACAGAATGCAAATGAGTTTTTCAGGTTTTATTTAAATCTGTAAATTGTAGATATTGTATATTTTGTGAATAAGTTATATTTCAATTAGTTAGAGTTAGTATAGTATTAGTTAGTAGTTTGTATATATAGAAATAGTAGATTAGTTAGTTTGTTTAATAGTTAGTTTTAATTAGATTAGTTTATTAGTTTGTTTTATTTATTGTTAGTTAGTTTAGTTTGTTTTATTTAGTTTTAGTTAGATTAGTTAGTTTAGAATAGTTTTTCTTTTTGTTTTCTTAGGAGATCGGCTAACGGAGCCGCTAAACCCGTCAGGGTGGTTCATTCCAAACGGCTTGGGTTATTAGACAACCCTGGACCGGTTCCACTCTCTCAGTTAACGGACAGACGATTTCTCCCATCAATAAATGGCGCTAGAAGGAGGGCCTGAACTTAATTAATGGCACGAGGTGGTCGCAAGACTCCTCCACCCCCTAATCGCTCACCTATAGTGACTAGAATTCGTTCACACAATAATATTCCCCTTCAAACGACAACTACTTCAACCGACAATCCATAGATCACAGTTGAGCCAGCAACCCCTAATCGTACAGGTGGTGACATACAAGAGATTATTCGCCAATCTCTTATTAAAACACATAGTGCCTTAGCCCGTTTGAGGCAACCAAACCGTCCATGGGGTCAACCTTTGGACTTCTCTGATATCAAAGATCAATTAGGTGACACTAACCTCACTGTGAATCCTACAGATCCAAACCTAAATCCTGTTGCAGGAGGATCTGGGATACCTCCTTCACCACCTCCATCATCTCCTTCCTCTTCTGGAGGAGATTCCTCTGACAAAGGCAATTGACCTTCTCATCCTTCCACACCCACTACCCCAATGGAAAATCAGAACAACCCTCCTAGACCCTGGCTTGATCAAGATGTCATAGCTGTACCTGGAGCTCAGCACCCTTTACTTAAGCACCCGGAGAAATGGCTCCCCAAGTTTGATCCTGATTCAAAACAGACTGTTGAAGATCACATTAAAAATTTTATGTTAACCATTAGACTCCGCAATGTCGAGCATGAAGACGTTGTCTGTAGGTTGTTCCCTTATACTTTTGAGGGTAATGCATCCACATGGTACTTTTCCCAGCAGCCCCATACCATCGTGTCTTGGGAAAAGTTTGAGTCATGCTTTTTGGAAAATTTCGGAGACGGTAAGCCTCCGGAAGTCCTAGTCATGGATATTTCAATCTTAAAAATGAACCCAAAGAAAAAGTTAAAGACTTTAATCAGAGATTCTTAACACTTAAAAACTGAATCCTTGAAGATTCCATGCCTACTGAGAGTCTTATAATAGCTTACTACACTAAATCTTTACATCAGAGCATAGCTATATGGGTTAAATGATCTAAGAAATCCACGTTGATAGAAGCCTTCGAGGAGGCCAGCCAGATTGAAAAAGACATACTCAGTCTTAAGGACTCTACCAACAACGAAACTGAGACTAGTTCTTCTTCCAGAAAGAAGATCGAAATCCTTCCCAGACCTACTCAAAGTAAAACACAACCTGAAAACTCTGATTTGGAAAACTTAACTAAAGTTGTTCAAAAACTGTCAAATCAAGTTATAGACTTAAAAAGGTAGACCGAAGAAGCTTCCTCGAGCAAAGGACCCTACAAACCTCCTTTCTAAAATCCTTTTTCCACCAACCGACCTAACCCAACCACCGAAGGCCTTAATCTAGAAATTCTGCAATGTTCCCTTCAAACAATTCTAGAAGCCCAAGATAACTTGATGCCTCTTGAGATCCATGAGAAGGTAGTTGAACAAGAGACAGTCCAAGAAGAAGAGTCTTCTCCAAACATTTTTGGACACTTCTCGGATAGCATCTTTCAAGCTAACTTCGAGATAGTTCATCCTTATAACACTAGAAGTAAGACAACAAACAAACCTTCTTATGAAAATACTACAACTTCGCCTCCAAAAAAATCTAAATCAGTTGAGACCAAACAGAGTAATGTGAGCCCCAACTTAGATTATGATGTTGTTGAAGATCTTAAAAAGTTAAGGGATAACATTTCTATTTATGAGTTATTGAAGTTTCCATTTTTGTTACAAAAAATGTTGCAAAATATTTATGAGAATGGAAAAAATGGTAATTCTAATGGTAACAAGGTTGTGCAAAGCAAAGTCCCCCAGAGGACTTCCACTAAAAATAATCTTGATCCTCAAGATAAAGGAAGCCTTCCTGTAAATAATGTAAATAATGTAAAAAGTGTAGATAAAGTAGCTTTAGAAAATGCGAGTAAAGAGCCACAAATTACCACTCTTAGTACTCACAAAAATGTACCTCCTTTCTTACTTTCAATATTTTTAATAGAAATTTGCACAATTGTATGGTGGACTCAGGGGCATCATCCAATGTGATGCCTTGGTATGTTTGCCAGAAGATTAATGCTGAAGTAGAACCCTCGACTTTAAAAATCACACAACTTGATCGAACCAATGTTAAAGTTATAGGTGAAATAAAGAATGTGCTTATCAGATTATCATCTAACCCCAAGGTTCATCAAATTATTGATATAATTGTCATGGATATTCCAGAAGTGTTTGGTCTATTTTTAAGCAGGGACTGGTCGGAGAAACTACATGGTTATTTCGCGACAAATTGGTCTCACTTATGGCTTCCAGAGAACGACAAGCTCAATAAGATCAGGGTGAATCGTGAATGCTACCTTAAGTTCACGGTCACAGATTTGAACGATCCTAACGAACCATATACACCTTCTGCTGATTCACCTGAAGTACAAGGGATGGACACCTTCTTCGGCAACTTCATGGCCGAGGTTTCACCTATCATCAATCTAGAACAACAATCTGAGGTTGCAGCGTATGCACAACCAACTGCTTCCACGCAACGGTCCCATGTACTCGATACAAATCAAATTTGGTCTCTGTATTTCAATGGATCAAAGTCCAAAGAAGGAGCTGGAGCAGGCTGCGTCATTATCAATCCGGAAGGTAACAAAACATTGATAGCATGTAGGTTGGAATTTGAATGTACTAACAATACTACAAAATATCAGGCTTTACTGTAAGGTCTCAGAAAATCTTTGGACATGAGCATTCAAAATTTAACCATCTTTGGCGACTCTGAAATAGTGGTTAGACAGGTAAGAGATTCTATCCACTGTCTTTCTCTGCATCTCAAAAGCTACCAGTCTGAGGTATGGAATTTAATGAATAAATTTTCCTCTTTCAATATAAATTCCATTCCTAGATTAAATAATGTTGAAGCAGATCTATTGGCTAATGTAGCTTCTAAACTTATTCATGCAGAAGGCTTGTCCCCATACGCATTCTCCGTTGAGATATTATTTCGACCATCTGTTCCTGACAATATCACGAACTGGAGAGTATTTGACGATGATCAGCAGATTATCAACTTTCTGCACATGGAAGAAACCTTTCAAGGCACGGTGATAGACGAACGCACACACGACGACAATTTGCACGATTTTATGGTAATACCTGATCCGAAAACTCCTGAAGATCTATCGGATATGGTAAACTCGATCCCAAAATATGTAGTCAGATTAGAGAAGTTTTATGATTTTGAAGATAAATTTAAAAATACGGTCAATTTTAAAACCCATAGTTCCTCATTATCTTACGAAAAAGTGACTTAGGAACTAATGAAAATCCTCAGTGCATTAATCTAGGCTTGGAATGTTCTTGACAAGAAAAAGCCGCTTTCATTAAATTATTCAAGGAATTTAAAGATGTCTTTGCATGGACGTATGATGATCTTAAAACTTTCGATCCTAATATCATACAGCATGTCATCCCGATGAAGCCCCAAACCTTACCCTTCCAACAAAAACTGAGGAAAATGCACCCTAAATTAGAACCGACCGTTCAAAAAGAATTGAATAAGTTCCTTAATGAAAAAATAATTTTTCCTGTTAGGCACACTCAATGGGTTTCCAAACTTGTCCCAGTCCAGAAGAAAAATGGGGAAATCCGACTTTGCGTTGATTTTCGAAACCTCAATAGAGCCTCTGATAAAGACAACTATCCTGTCCCGCCCATGGAACAGATCCTTCAACAGGTATCTGGTTCCAAGAGGCTACCCTTATTAGATGGTTTCTCTGGATACAACCAAGTCCTGATGTCTCCACCAGACCAACTAAAAACTACCTTCCATACCCCGTGGGGCACTTATGCTTATCGCAAAATGCCTTTTGGATTAATTAATGTCGGTGCTACCTTTCAGAGAGCAATGGATATTGCTTTTCGAGGCTTAATCAATCAGTCCATCGTAGTTTACTTAGATGATGTGACTGTATTTTCTAAAAAAAAAATGATCATCTATCTCACTTACGAGCAATCCTACTGCGATGTCGTAAATACGGCATCTCCTTGAACCCTAAAAATTCCATCTTTGTAGTAGAATAGGGTAAACTCCTAGGTTTCATTGTGTCTAGTGAAGGAATGATTATTGACCCTGAAAGGACTCAAGTCATCACAAAACTTCCCCCTCCTACATCCAAAAAATCCATGTAGTCTTTTTTAGGCCAGATTAACTTTGTGAGAAGATTTGTCCCCAACTTCTCTGAAATGGTCAGGCCTTTACAGAACCTAATCAAGAAAGACACCCAATATCTCTGGGGACCCCTAGAAAACCAAGCTTTTAATGCAATAAAGAAGGCCATAATAGATGCTTCGTCTCTCATGAGCCTAGATTTTTCACAAGACTTTGCACTCTACACTTTTTCTTCTGACCATTCCTATGTTGTCGTCCTAATCCAAAAGAATGTCGAGAACAATGAGGTACCCATCGCCTTTATGAGCTATACTTTTAAAGGTGATGAACTTAATTATCCAGCGGTAGATTGGCAGGCCTGTGTTGTTTTCAAAGTAGTTAAGCACTTCCGGTCCTATCTTTTGAAGTCAAGGATGAAAGTCAGTGTCCCTTACCCAGCCGTGAGGAACCTATTAGTGCAGAAGAAACTTGGAGAAAAGAGAGCTAACTGGGTCACCTCCTTGCAAGAGTATGAATTAGAAATTACCCCAGCTCAGATAGTGAGAGGCCAAGGGTTATGTAATTTAGTTGCTGATTCAGAAGCAGGACATCAAGAAGAGAGCGATACGTCAAACTTAGGTCAAAGCGATCAAAGTCTAATCTGTTGCGCACAAAACCTTGTCAGTCCTTGGTATGACGATATAAGATTTTGTCTTGAACATGGATCAGCCCCCCATCACCTTGACCTTGCCAAAAGAAGAGCGTTGAGACTAAAGTCTACTTCCTTTCATCTGGTTAATGGTATCCTATTTCGTCAAAGTTTTGATGGCGTACTGATGCGTTGTCTTGAAAAGATGAAGTAGAGAAAGTCTTGCTAGAGTTGCATCCAGGAGAAGATGGTGGTCACTTTGGGGGTGACACCACTGCTCATAAAGTTCTAAGAGCCGGTTATTACTGGCCCACACTTTTTAGAGACACCCATGCCTTGTGTCATAAATGTATCATCTGTCAGAAAGCATCAGGGCGGTTGCAAAAACCAACCTTTCCTTTGCAGCCCGTTTCAGTAGATTCTTCTTTTCAGTAGTGGGGCCTTGATATCATAGGTCCAATCAATCCTCCATCCTCCCAACAACACAAGTTTATTGTGACAACCACATATTACTTTACACAATGGTCTGAAGCCGCTACGTTAAGAACTGTCGACACTAGTCAGGTTATTGCCTTTCTAAATTTGAACATTACCACTCGTTTCGGTATCCCTGACTGTTTAGTTTTTGAAAATGATTCTTACTTTTCCTCTCTTGAGATGAGTGAGTTCACCTTGGAAAAAGGAATTAAGCTGAAGTATTCTGCTAGCTATTACCCCCAGGGCAACGGAGTGGCAGAATCGACAAACAAGAACTTGATCAAAATAATCAAGAGAACGGTGGTTGAAAATCACAATAATTGGCACAATGCACTGCTAAAAGCATTGTGGGATGATAGGGTAATGCCAAAATTTGCTATAGGTAACCCCCCCTTTTTTCTCATTTATGGCAGAGAAGCAATTCTACCACCTCACATTCTTCTTCTTTCACTTCAGCTATCACAGAAAGTTCAAGAAGAAGATTTCCCCCCTCTAGAAAACCAAATTAACGCTTTGATGAAGCTAGAAGAGGTAAGAGACCAAGCTAAACATAAGTTAGATCAACATCAACAACTGATTAAAAGATAGTTTGATTATAATTTTGCTTTTGATAGGAATTTTGTGGTAGGTGATCTCGTCTTGAAGTGGGACAAACCGCATGAGGGAAAGGGAAAACACACTAAATTTCAAAACTTATGGCTTGGACCATTTTTAATTACTGAAAAGTTGGGTCCCAGTTCTTTTCGATTGCAGAATCTTGAAGGGCAGCTTGACACCTATCCGGTGAATGGCCCAGCCCTGAAAAGGTACTTTGCTTGATAATTACCTTTGTATTTTATGTACATATCTTGATTCTTGTTTTCTTTCTCGTTTGCTTTTGCTTTTTGATTTTTTTCTTTGAATTTATCAGTTTTTGTTTTTTTTGAACATGCACATACCTGTACACTGAACTATTCAGAAAAAGACAATAGAAATTTTCTTCGCCGAAATAACTTCGGAAAAAATTGTACAAGCATCAATGATATATTGCTGAAATTGATATCTGTGTTGGAAAAACTCTGTTGTTTGAAAGAAGTTTACTGATTTCGATCTCTGAGCAAAGCTTGTCATGATCATCTATTATCATTTTACGCTGTCCCTTTTCCGTAAAGGAATGAATCAGAAGATGTCTCCCTGTCTGAGGAAGTTGTTTCTATAAATAAAACATCTCTGGATCTAAATAAAGGACAGTTCTAAAAAATTCTGATGAGGTCTGAAAAAATATGTTAAAATATCATGATTTTCAGCGTCACCCTGCTCAACTATATATCTATGAAAAGACAAAGAAAAATAAATTATGAATAAGAGCTGTGGGAAGTTCTTGTAAACCCGTCGGGATATTGAACAGGTCTGTTGGCAGCGGGTAAATGCATGCATGGCGCCAAGAAAACTTCGTCGGGGTACTGAACAGGCCTGCTAGTAGTGAAGCAATGTCGGGTATATGAAAAATTGCAAAAAAGAAACCTCTTTAATGTCCTTTATTCTGATCCAAAACTTCTTGGCAGAATATAGATGTCAGAGTGGGTTAAATGGAAACCCTGTCGAGGCTATGGACGCCTGTTGGCAGCAGTGGCCATGCCAACAGTATTGGAGATTTTATCTTTAATATCGTGACTTGTTGGTCTTAAGATTGTTATCAGTTTTCATCTTTTGAAACACTGCTGGAATGATTGGTTAATGATGATGTTTATACAATTTTCTAGTTGTTATTTTGAGTTGAAATTTTCTTTGCTGTCCTAATCTGAATTTGATTCTTTTGACAGAGATAACTGCTTCTACCACTGTGTTTCCATTGTTGGAAGCCAATTCACATTTTTCTATTGTCTTATAAGCTGCCTACACCAATGTTTTGCAAACATCAATTTTTCGTCGCATTTTTCAATAAACGACATTTTATTTTTTGTGACATTTGAACATTTACCTTCATTTTGTTTTCACGACTGTAAGCGCGAAAACTTAGTCTTTCGAAGTCGCATTAAAATCACTATTTGAACTGTCGTTGTCTTTCTTGTCAATATGCCTATTGCGCTTACATTGCACTTATCGTTATATAGCTGGCAAGATCCTAAGAGCAGTACTCATGCTTCATATTAATGGTGTGACTTGGTTTCATTAAGTGAGTAATGCATTGGTATTTGGATTGTCTTTTTATTTGACCTACTTAACCTTTGGTTTCATAAGATATATGGGTATTATGTTTAAATCTTTCATACATATCTTTTTAATATAATTCCTATGTTAATGTTTTCATAACTATTGGTTGGTTGATTATATGAACACACATTGGCGCATGGTTAATATTTGATTTTGGTTTCAATTGGAATAATTTATGGCTTAAAAATTTGGCACAATGTTGATTGCGCGTTGGATTATACACTCACCATTGTTTTCATTGATCGACCAATTGATATGACTGTTGAACTATGTTATAATGGGTTGAACTACTATGGAAATCGGTCGTTGTAGTGTGGCATATACTGTTTTGCATGGCAGAGATAAGCTCCACCACCTTCGCACGATGGCATTTATGCCTATCCCTTTTGCCCGTTCACTTCTGTTAGCTCGGGTAGATTTTCTCCTGTGTGTGTTATGATCCAAACCCTTGGCCTACCATGTGCTCAGCTCCATGGCACCAGTTGTGAGAATCGAGCCAAATGACAACCAGGCCCTGTTAATGTTTGACAATGCTCGAAAATATTTGGAGGAGAACTGTTGGCTCACCATTTTACAACGATTCGAGGGTTTTAACCTTTGTGTAGCACGACAGTTTTCCACGACTTTTGATGGATGTAGAGCCAAGGTGGGTGACATACAGTTGGAGATCGATTAGAAGTTTATCAGCTCTGCTACAGGGTTACCTGCCTCGGGACAACATTGGTTTAAGAATTGTAAGGTCGAGGAGGTGCCATGGACACTGTTGTTTCTCTCGCGCAAAGTCACCTCGTGTGATAGAGGTATGCCCATATCAATGCTCAAACCACGATGGCACGACCTATTAATGCTAGTTAAGTAGTTCGTGACGTGTGAAGGTCGATACGGGCTCATGTTTCTCTACCACCTGCGTTTGTTGATGGTGAGATCGGAAGAGCGTCGTGTAGGGAAAGAGTGTAGATCTCGAAGCTCCACCACCTTCGCACGATGGCATTTATGCCTATCCCTTTTGCCCGTTCACTTCTGTTAGCTCGGGTAGATTTTCTCCTGTGTGTGTTATGATCCAAACCCTTGGCCTACCATGTGCTCAGCTCCATGGCACCAGTTGTGAGAATCGAGCCAAATGACAACCAGGCCCTGTTAATGTTTGACAATGCTCGAAAATATTTGGAGGAGAACTGTTGGCTCACCATTTTACAACGATTCGAGGGTTTTAACCTTTGTGTAGCACGACAGTTTTCCACGACTTTTGATGGATGTAGAGCCAAGGTGGGTGACATACAGTTGGAGATCGATTAGAAGTTTATCAGCTCTGCTACAGGGTTACCTGCCTCGGGACAACATTGGTTTAAGAATTGTAAGGTCGAGGAGGTGCCATGGACACTGTTGTTTCTCTCGCGCAAAGTCACCTCGTGTGATAGAGGTATGCCCATATCAATGCTCAAACCACGATGGCACGACCTATTAATGCTAGTTAAGTAGTTCGTGACGTGTGAAGGTCGATACGGGCTCATGTTTCTCTACCACCTGCGTTTGTTGATGATTTTTATAGGGTATCCTTTAAACATGCCTTTATACTTTCAACGCAGCTTATATAAGATGTCAAAAAGATTAAAAAGGCAGAAGGTTGACAGTAGCCTGTTCCATCATGGGCTTATCAAGCTTATCATTGTTTATTATTTGAGTTTGCATTGTGATAGCTGGAGAGCTTTCATCGCTCGTAATGGTTTTGAGGATTTAGACCCTGTCCCGGTTGACAAGCCTGTGGTAATTGAAACCAAGGCCGAGCCGCCTGTACCCTTATATGTCCTATTACCTAAACCCTTGGCCGACCCTGGTGTTGACTTACCAGACATTGGAACTGATAAGTCCGAGCCTACAAAGAAACCCGTGAGCAAAAAGCCCAAGGAAAATCCTACTGCTAATGCCAAAGGAAAAAGGAATGCCCGTCTCATTTCGAGAATGGTTAGAAACAGGCCTAAACCCTTTGCTGAGCGAGACCCTATTGTCCTTAGTGAGGATTCGGATTCTGACATGGAAAGATTCTTAGCCAGTGAGTACCCTTACTCGCAGGGTTTATGCCTCGAACCACCTTACGATTTCATAACAAATCGTCCCCCCTGCATAAGAAACAATCCCAGCTACCATGGTAATAAGTTGCCTAACGAAACCCTCAGTCATGTGATCAAACCCTCACCTACTCTTTCAAACCCCACATAGTCTTCCTGTGACCAATGTGATTTATGGTTGGAACGATACTACATTGATGTTCCCATACTCCAATCGAGAATCCAATCACTGGAAAGTCGAATTGAGGTATTGACCAGCCAACGAGACCAGCTCCAAGCAGCTGATAAGAAACAGAAGACAACGAGATCGATCCTTTTCAAAAAAGTTGAATCGACTACGACAGTTATCAACTCCAAATTGGCATGATCAATCCATCTCGTCGCCAGACATGTATGGATTTTAATATCATTTTAGTTGTGTGAGTGAATAGATTGATATAATGATTTGAATTCTATTTTCGAAAAGATCTGTTTACATTTTGAAATGGCTCTGTTATAATGTGTGCATCATGTACACTATTTCGTTTGCTAAAAATAAAAAGAAATTTTGATTTGGTATATGATTTGATTATTCCCAGTATAGCCATCGATATATTTTGATTGGATTTGAATGGCTTTCGTTTGGATTTGATTGATTGGTTTGCCTGATTGAGTTAATGAAATTATTGGTTCTCTTCTAGTTCAATTTGTTTTTTATCCATTCCAAACAGGAAGTTTTTCACGATCAATTTAGAATGCGATTCGATTGGATTTGATTTAGGAAGTTTTTCACGATCAATTTAGAATGCGATTCGATTGGATTTGATTTTGTTATGATATAATATGCTGTGGTTGGTAAATGATTTTATTGATTTTGGTTGTTATGATATGTTGTGTCATGTAATCTTCTTAGAACAGGAATGCAACTCTGTTCGGTTTCAATTCAAAAGGAACGACTCTTCTTTTATAAAAACAATATGCTCATTTAAGTTTGTGCAAGTGCGCCCGAATCATGGAATGGATTCGATTCATGACAACTATGCTAAACCCCAGCCGATTGACTAGCTTGATTGGATTGTTGTTAGTTCGATCATTTTTATGAGTTGGATTCCGATTGTAATTGTTGCTCTGTTCGATTTTAAATTTGTAAAACGAATTGGTCAAACCCGGTTATAATTCTGTAAAACGAATTGGTCAAACCCGGTTATAATTCGTTTGATTGGAACAATTTTGATCAAAGTTAATTGATCTTGTTTGCCCACTATGCAATAACAAATTACTGGATAATCTATTACAAAATCTGTTACTAATTGATTGATCTCATTACAATTTCATTTGTGTACAGTTACGCACCAGTTTTGGTTTAATTCACTTATGGTATAAATCGGTTGCTATGTCGTTACAACTGTAACAATTGGAAAATGCTTTTGTTTGAATTCGATCGTATCTCCTGCTTAACCATTACCTACGATTGGTTTGATTATATCAGTTTCTTTTGAATATCAAACAATTTTACAACTATTGGATTCGATTTGTTGAGAAACGATTACATTGTTATTCCATATGATTTTGTTGACCCAACTTTGTGCTAACAAAAGAAACAGAGTACACCTATCTCTGTATTCAGTTGAATGATTGATCCCATTTGATTTTGAATGATATAATAATTTCAAATTAAATGATTCGTTTTCAAATAGCTATTGGGTTTTTAATTAAATGGAATTCTTTAAAAGATTTTCAATTAATTTCAATG
>CBVK0101120796.1:0-15913 GCA_900067695.1 Picea abies | reverse complement strand
GCCTTGCACTTTCTAGAAGTGCAACTGGGGACCAAGAGAAGGACTCGTAGGATGAGAAATGGTCGCACAACCTTTATCACTTATGCGTAAGCTCAGGAGGAAGAGAAACAATGATCATTGGATCACCCATCCTGAATTACCGATGGCCATCATATTAGAGTCCAAACAGGAGGAGCATGTAGAGAAGGAGAATAGATCTGAGCATGAGGATCGATCATCATTGGATCTAGAAGAACATGCATGGTCATTAAGTGCAAGGTCAAATGGGCTTACAAAGTCCCGAAAGTAGGGGGACTGTCCATCATCAAAGAGGATACGTGGAAGCAAATGAGAAGTCTATAGATATCATGAAATGTGAAATATCGGGGACCGTTCGATCCAGAGGACATGTGGCAAGAGATCAACATTTCGCTGACTGGAAAGTCAAAGGATGGAAGTGATCTAACCTTCCAACTCACGAAATGCGAAATCATGATATGATATGAATCGTTGGATCAAGGACTAATCTGGGCCGTCATATCTAGGAGGTGAATGTGGAAGACCACGTGAGAAAGGACAGGTGGCAGACTACATCAGCTAGGACACGTGGCACAATCATACAAGTACAAGTGTCAAGATGATTCAAAATTTCAGGTATGTGAATATTATGAATCTGAGTGACATGTGGCAGCCACTCATCTCATGACATGTCATTGAGTGACGTAAGAGTTATGTCACTACGAGAGTTTTGCTTCAGGAATTTTACCATAAACACTCCCCCAAAGTCCTAAAGGTTGAAGTACCGATCTCTTCAGGAATTTTACCATAAACACTCCCCCAAAGTCCTAAAGGTTGAAGTACTGTAGTTGAGGGTAGTCATTGTATCACTGAGGAATATCGACCATTGATCTGATATGAATCCATTTCAGAGTTTCACGTACCAAGAGTTTTGGAGACAACTCACTGCAGAATATCCGAAATGTGAAGCTGCGGAAAATTTATCGGCTATTGGATCACAAAGGGTTCTAGACTGTTGATCTATCACAAAATATAATGAAGTCTCGAGTCTCAAAGTTAATATCTAGACCGTCAGATCATCTAGGATCGTGGACCGTCAATCAGTCATGACAAAGGCCCACAAATTCATGAAATTGCGAAGCACTCTCTTTCTTGGCCTCGGGTCACAGTTAGTGGTCACAATAGTGGGAGAGAAGTGAAGGAGCTAGCACATATAGGCTCCATTTCAAATACTGAGAATTGAAGGAGTTAAGGAGAATCACGGCAGAATCCCTGAAACATGAATTCATGAAGTGCCAATTGGCACAGCTGCTGGTCACTGTCGGCGGCCACGTGAGGGGAAAGAGCTAGTGTATCTAGCCTCTATTTCATGATCGAGAGTTGGAAGAGTCAGAGTGACTCACAGCAAACGCATGAAATGTGAAAGTGAAAAGAACCCTTTTGAATAAGCACTTGGTCACCATCTCTATTTCATGATCGAGAGTTGGAAGAGTCAGAGTGACTCACAGCAAACGCATGAAATGTGAAAGTGAAAAGAACCCTTTTGAATAAGCACTTGGTCACCATCGATGGTCATGTGAAAGGAAAGGGCTTAGCTAGAAGAGCTAGCACCCATTGTGTGATTTCTCAGAAAGGGAAAAGGCGCCAAACACATGAATGTGTAGATGTTCTCTCAGTAACTTCGAGAATAAAGTGATTGCATCTTTCAGAGAATTTGAGGAGCTATAGGGTGACTTCCATAGGAGACGAAGAGTCTCGAGGTAATGACCATTGATGATGAACTCACAAGCAACAGAATGGCCGAAGAAGATGAAGAGTTTCCATGATGATCATGAGATGTATCGATGTGAGAANNNAAGAAGATGAAGAGTTTCCATGATGATCATGAGATGTATCGATGTGAGAAAGAAATGTAGATTGAGTGTAGGGAAGTTGTGCTGCAGTGGAGCTATGGGGGTGTGAGGTAGAGCTATAGTGAAGAACCTGTTGGGGAAAAACAATGTCACTGAAAAGAGCATTCAGAGGCATTGCACATGAGGGGGCAAAAGGTGGATAGAGAATATAAAAAAATAGAACAAAGAGGATATGTGTGCTACAATTGTGTGTGATGCATGCGTGTATAAGCATGTTGTGAAGTAGGTGAAGGGTAGAAGAAGCGAGGAACATATATGCATATATGAGAGAAGAAGAGAAAGTCAAGGTGTGCATGCATAGACATAGCAGAAGATCAGAAAGCTCAAAAGATGTGAGTAAAGATACATTGATGCAGGCAGAGTAGAGCAATGTAGCAGAATAGTGATGATATTGGTGGTCCATTGATGAACATTGTATCACTGTAATAATTTTCAATAGCAAAGATTTATAATTAGGGTTGCAGGGAGGTGCTAGGGAGGGTTGTTGTCCTTAGAGTTTCAAGTGGGTTCTTGAACATGTGCTAGGGAGGGTTGTTGTCCTTAGAGTTTCAAGTGGGTTCTTGAACATAGGGAGTTGTATCTTCCATCTGGTTGCAGCCAAAAAAACTAAGGTGGTAGGGTGGTGCAAGGGAGAACTATTATTCTCTGTTATACAGGTTGGTGCATGTGTGACTGGAAGTTGGTGCTTCCATCTAGTTGGTGTTGGAACACTCAAGGAGTTGGTGCTTCCTTCTAAGTGGGTTCTAGAGAATTCAGAGAGTTGGTTCTCTCAACAATTTTCATCTTGCAAGACAGAGGTGGTATCCTCACAATGAGTTGGATCTCATAAGTATGATAATGTACAAAATGTAAAGATTACTTAGCATATCAAGAAGAAGAGGTTTTTACCCTTTATGGGTTTCCTCAATAAATATTTGTCTCTGTATATTTCACATGTGTGATTGATTTTTAACATTCTATTTCTTATTTCCCAGCATCATGGTGATTGTCATTATGTGTTTAGTAAATAGTTTAAAATGGGAAAAAATGTTTAAGCATAGTAACAACTGATTCATGCCTCTCCCCTCTCAGTTGTCCAACAATATCGCGTCTGAAAGAAGAATGCAAGTGCAGATTGACAGAAGAAGATGTAGACACAAAGTTTTGATTATAATAGGAGAGGTCACACTCCTGGTGGTGGTGGTGGTTGTGAGTATAAATACTCAGTTTTAATATTTTGTTATGGTCAATGGTTGAGCTAAGCTCCCATATTGTAAAGTTTGAATGAAGCCTATGGTTATGGGTTTCCATTTGAGACTTCTTGTTCAATGACAGTTGGCTTTCCTATCATCTCTTTTTCTTCTAATGTTGAAGACTCAAGCATGGGTGATCCATTAGAGTTGTTGTGATTATATTGTAATGTATGGTTGATTGCAATATTGTTATGACGTTTTCAGTTTTCTGAATTTTTGGGTTCAAGAAGATCTTGTATTCAGAGCTTTTCCTCCTTAGGCTGTTGGAAGACATAATGTTCATAGCATACCTCTACATTTCCTCACCCATTCTTCCCCCTACTCGCCCTTTACTACAACTTACTGACTGAAGTTAGATCAAGACCTCATCTTCTTATGCATGCCATCCCTGATTTTTCGAGTTAAAGTGTTATAATCTCGAGACTGCATCCATTAGACCACCCTTAAATTTATTCATTGTGAAATAAAAATGATGGGTACTGGGCTTACCTATGCCGCAATCCATAGGTGACATCTAGTGCTAATAGGTTTCACCAAGAAATAGATGGGTCGCGCTAGGAAATAGATGGGTTGCGCGAGCCTGTAATAAACAACATTTTTAGCAGAAGCCTTGCACTAGTTTAGGGTTGTTTTTGGCCAACTTCTAGGAGTCCATTTTGAATTCTGGAAACTAGTTCAAGTATCCCCACGTGTCTACTTTCCAATGAGCCATCAAACTTGAGAAAATGCCAATGGGAAGGCCTCTAAAAACTGAATTTTCCAACCTTACTCAGAAGCACTGCGCCGTGGGTCACACTGGACATAAGGGTCGTACTTCTCCCAAATGCAACAAAACCCTCTTTTTCTCACAAAATT
Organism: Picea abies; assembly: GCA_900067695.1. Classification (NCBI taxonomy): domain Eukaryota; kingdom Viridiplantae; phylum Streptophyta; class Pinopsida; order Pinales; family Pinaceae; genus Picea; species Picea abies. The sequence continues at coordinate 11,916 of CBVK0101120796.1, read as the reverse complement.
TTCTCCTTTTGAGTTTGCAGGATGGTGGCAAGGATCTCTTGAGATAACTAAGAGTGCAAATGAGTTTAAAAAAATAACCCATCTTACCCTTTTATACTTGGTGAAAAATTTCAATTTTAAGAAGATTTTTCCTCTTAAAACTTTGACAACGTAAAAATTTACACTTTATTCACTAATTATGATAACTCCCTTAATAATCAGATAAACAGAGACATGAATTTATTGTGAAGTGAAAATCCTAGCACCTAATGATACTCGATGAAAACCATGACCTTTTAAAACTTTGAACCTTATAACCTTTAAATGAATGATCTTCAGACAAAAATGATGACTTGGACAAGCACCATGACTTATGACAATAAATGATGACATGATTAGACCAAGGATACCAATTAGTGACCAAATTTTTATTTGAAGACTGAATTGAAAATATAAAAAAATTAACTTAAGACCCTAACCATAATTTGAAAGATAACATTTGATTGTGTTTGATCACTGGCGACAGGTAGGAGCTAACATTGGATCAAAATGGGGAAGGCATCTCTATAGGAGGTGTCAGTAACCATAGATATATGGATTCGTAGATCAATGCCTTCTTCATTGGGCATGGAGTCACAAACAACTGCAAACCTCAAACTGACATCCAATCAAACTGAAAACTCAATTGTACACTATCAATCGAAAATGAAAAATGAAACCCATTATGGAAGATATGCTTGACATTGAGATTATTCATCATACCTACTCTAATTTACTTCACAATTATTGATTAGGTGAAATGAAACAACCAATGAAACCATTCAAGTATTCTATCCACTGATGGAATTTGTTGCACCTGCTTATTCATAATCAAAACATAAATTCTTCACTCCAATAGAAACTTGCAAACAGACCTAAAATTGATATGAATGAAAAATTTAATTTCCTTTTTCAACTCCAAAAACTATGCAGAAGGATCTTCCAAGACATATGCATTAAGGTTCAGCTGATCCAAGAGACTATAAATCTATTCTAGGTGGTATTCATGACATGAAAATAAACCTTTAGATTTACCCTCACCTTTGTGGAAGACTAAATTGTAGTTGTCATGAGATGATTGCATATTTCTAGACAAGATTTGCGATAATATTTCTGTTGAACATAACAATGGAAATGTCTGCCTAATAAAACTTTCATCATCTTGGTTTTGAAGCTCACAATTAGATAATGGAGAAAACCTTTGATTGCACAAATCATCCAACACATCAACTATTGGATCATGAAAAACTTGGAAACACTGTTGCAACCTATTACATATTCGTTCCAATGAGACCTCATAATTTTCTATAGGTTTCTCATTCTTTATTGCAGATATACTATGAAAATTTTCCTTCAAAAACTGAAATGTTTCAAAGCATAATGGTAAAGAATTTTCCTGCATCATTTGATCATATATTTATGTTTCCAAATATTCATCTGCAATTTGAAATTCAATGGAAATCGGTGCCTGCAATTCTGAAACTAAGGAACCCCGATCAAAAATTTCATTGTCCTCTTCGTTGTCAATATAAACACATAAAGACTACTAATTTCTAATCTTAGAAAATTTTCTCTCATGAATTGGAATGAAGCGCAACATAAGGGAAAAGATCATTTACTTACTTCAAAATTTTATGCATTTTCCTCATCACTGTCATCACAGATATACATCAGCTAATCACTACATTTCAGTTGTTGAAACTTATCTTCCTCCTCCCACAAACCAGTTGTTGATTGATTTGCAAAGTTAGCTTCAATTTGGAGAACATAATCATTGTCATACTGATCAAACTTTGGAAAATCATCAAAATAAAGAATTTCATCAAGCATACATATCGGATCGATAGATCTCTCCTTTGCAAGCTTATCTATAAATCAGATTTCTTTATTATCCCTTAATTCATACATAAATCAAACATTATCAGATCTATGACAACTGGGATATGAAGAAAAATGTTTCATATCAACAACATGTTTTTCTTCAATCAATGAGACATGGTACTAATCAACATATTCATTTCTCCTAATGATCTTATGCATCATCTCTTCCACTGCACTTACCAAAATGTCAAGCTTTGCCACTAATGATGTCAAGTGCTTTGCATATATGTTCTCCCTCTCTTTTGCCTTCAAATTTTCCCTTCTGATCAATAGATTAGCCTCTACATCTATGACATTGTTCTGCATCTCTTCAAGTGTTGCAAGGTTCCTTTCTCTCAACTGAAACTCCATTTCCAGATCGAAGGCTTCCAGATAATGCAAGAAAGATGAGCCAAGAGGAGGTCTTAGCAAGCATCAAACAATAGAATTGGTTGAATCTGGCAAAACATTATTGTATTATCCCCCCTCACTGTCTTTTCAGCCGGTTATATGCTTCTAGAATGAGGAAAGGGTTCTATTTGACCACCCAATTATCGAGGAAAACTTTTACAAACTGCGGGAAATCTAAGATGCTCACAGTAGGTATGTTTTTGAACCAACTCTTGACTTTTCCTTGCAAAGAAAGAGAAAATAGCTTAATACTGACATCCTCTTCATCAACTTCAAAAAGGTCGAGGAAAGTCTCAAAATTATGCATATGTCTCTCAGCAGTGATGTTGTCACATTCACCATCAAATATCGACATATATACGTAAAGAATTTTAGGGAAAGAATGAAATATAGCAGGTAAAATGAGAGGCTTATATATATCTGGGACTATATAAGGTGTAAGAGTTTGTATAACAGTTGTAGGATCAGTTTTGATCTCTTTAGGATCATCATCTTGAAAAGGATATGTACAAGTTTCAGGAAAGAGGTCGTGATCTTGATAAAAATCAAAGGGAAACTCAGTATTTACATTCTTCAAATAGGAAGAATCAAAGACATTAATTTGATCATCTTTTTCATACAAAAAACTCTAGGAAAATTTCAGGACAGTTTCAGGAAAGGTGAAGAAGTAGTTTACAAGAAAGCAGATTATATCTTGAATGCAATTCTGTTTTGAGTACTCAAATTTTGCATGTGATCCTACCATATTCCTATTGGAAAGGCCGATCCTCCAGTGGAGTATTCAAATAAAGTTTATTTGAGTCGCCAAAAAGTGAATGATTCAACCTTCTTATGTGCATCTGATCACTATTCACCATCAGCAAATGAGATTTAGATCATTGTCATTATTTCCCAGGGAAGATCAATCTTTCATTCCCTGTCAATGACGCCAAAATGTTATCACTCCAACAGCTCTCCCAAGGTTGAATAGAAGACCGACAGAGGTAACCACAAACCATTATTTTGATTTGGTATCTAGCCTTACCAAACCAACTAGGGCTCTCTCAATAATCATAGTCAACAATATGAATGGAGTGCAAAGGATTTTAGTCTAGGTCTTAATGCTCAGTGTTTGAAAGTTTGATAGTATGATGGTGGCTCAGAGAAAGAGTTACTGTAGCTAGGTCTGAAAGTATCAAAGGGTTACAATGAACCAAAAATAGGAGAAAGGTAGCAATGAATTAGTGAGAGGTTGGGTTTTATTTGATGTAGTGGAGGGTGTGAATATGCAAAGAGATCATGGTGAGCATGTCAACCATGATTTCACCAATCTAGAAGAAAAAATACACGAAATGATATTTCCAGACAAAACAGAGCTTAAACAAGAATTCTGCTCATCAAACTTATGGAAAATCATTGATGAAAGAGAATATGGAAAGATGGAATATATAACAATCATAGAAAACCATAACACAAAGAACACAATATCAAAAAATCACAACAAAAGAATTCCTATAATATAGTTGCAACCGATTCCTTTGATTTCATTAAAATAGTGAAGTACAAGTTGTTAGAGTCCCAAACTTTGATGCCCCCCCCCCTTTCTATTGACTTAATCCAATGTATATATGGAAAATACCAAATATGACACCTCATTAGGTCTAAATTCTATTCAAAACCCATCATAAATGCATTTTATGAGTCATCACCTAAAGACTAGGATGGTTGAAACAGTTTCCACAATTTAGACAAGAGTTTAGGATAGAATATCTCACTCATTAATTACAAATTTCCTCATAAAGAGAGGAAAAAAAAAACTAATAAACCTAGAATATACTTAATAGATCATAAAATATCGAATTTTCCACCATATTTGCTTGATAATTGCTCCAAAATGTGTCATGCTAGATGGGTCACACCAGGAAACAAATGGGTCACACCAGGAAACAGTTGGGTCATGTCTGCCTATACTAAAACAACATTTTTAGCAGAAGCATCGCACCCGTTTAGGGATATGTTTGGACAACTTTTAGGAGTCAATTTTGAATTCTGAAAACTAGGACAAGTAGCCCCATGTGTCAACTTCCCAATGAGCCATCAAACTCGAGAAACTACCCATGGGAAGGCCTCAAAAAACTGAATTTTCCAACCTTACTCGGAAGTGTCGCATCGTGGGTCGCACTGCATGGAAGGGTCGCACTGTGGGTCGTACTGCTCCCAAATTAAACAAAACCGTCTTCCTTTCACAAATTTTTCTCCTTTTGAGTTTGCAGGATGGTGGTAAGGAGCTCTTGAGATATCTAAAAGTGCAAATGAGTTTAAAAAAATAACTCATCTTACCCTTTTATACTTGGTGAAAAATTACAATTTTAAGAAGATTTTTCCTCTTAAACCTTTGACAATGTAAAAAGTTACACTTTATTCCCTAATTATGCTAACTCCCTTAATAATGAGATAAATGGAGACATGACTTTATTGTGAAGTGAAAATCCTAACACCTAATGATACTCAATGAAAACATGACCTTATAAAACTTTGAACCTTATAAACTTTAAATGAATGATCTTAAGACCAAAATGATGACTTGGAAAAGCACCATGACATATGAAAATAAATGATTACATGACTATGCATGAAAATGGTGACATTTTAGACCAAGGGAGTAGCAATGACCTAGACACATACCTATTAGTGACCAAATTTTTATTTGAAGATTGACTTGAAAATATAAAAAAATAACCTAAGACCCTAAACATAGTTTGAAAGATAGCATTTGATTGTGTTTGATCACTGGTGATAGATAGGAGCTAACAACACCCATTTTTTGTCAATGGGATTTATTCTAGTTGGGAAACTCTAGAAAAAGGCCATGGTTGAAGAAATGACAAGCTTGGACAAGAATGAGGCTTGGGATCTAATGGAGTTTATGAATGCAAGAAACTCATTGGCAACAAATGGATGTTTAAGAATAAGTTGAATGAAGAAGGAAAATTGGAGAAATACAAAGCTCAATTAGTAGAAAATGGTTATTCCCAGGTAGAAGGAATATAATCACTTTGGTGAAATTTTTTCTCCTATTTCCAAGTTAAATTCTATTAGATTTATTTATCTATTGTTTTTTCTTTTTATTTTGAAGTAGAATAGATGGATGAGAAAACAACCTTCCTAAATGGGAATTTGGAAGAATAAATATACATGAATAAACTAGAAGTATTTGTAGTGAAGGGAAATAAAGAGTTGGTATTCAAGCCGAGAAATTCTGTGTATGGGTTAAAAAAATCACCAAGGATGTGGTATCAAAAAAATGATACTTATATGTTGGGACTTGGCTTCACAAGGAGAAAATATGATCATTATGTGTATTTCAAATTAATCATTGATCATGTTATTTATTTGGTTGTGTATGTGGACGATACGTTTTTGATAGGAAATAATAAAGAGATTATCTAGGATGTGAAAACTCAGTTGTCCTCTAATTTTGAAATGAAGGATCTTGGTCCTGCAAATTTCATTTTGGGCATGGAAATTAAAATATATATGGAAAACATTCAACTGGTTTGGATTTATGAGGGAACGAAATCAAATGTAGATGCGATGGTTACGCGCATGAAATATACAATAACTTTAAAAATGAAAAGTGAATTGAACTCACTAGAATGGTGGTATCTTATCTGTGAGAAGAGATGTGATGGTTACGTGCATTTGTAATAAGTGATTACAATGATGCCAAAATTCCTTTTAACATAAATTATCAATGAGAAAACCCTAAACATCCAAAACCATAACCCCAAAGATGAAAAACCAAAAGGTTTGTGGGACTCAATGTGGTTAGTTGATACGTCAGCTTCTCGAGGGCGTAACATTTGCATACAATATCAATTTGGGCCACTCGGTAGTCCTTTGAAAAGGTATATCCAAAAATTACACTTTCTAAATGGAATACTACATGTCATTTACTTGTATGTTGGGCGATGTCACACCAAAAATGTCGTTTAGGAACTCAAAATGACCTTGGAATTTCAAGACCCGAAAAAACCGTAGACAATTATTGAGATGGAAACTATGATTTGAGCTAGTGGAATAGGTGGATGGCCATTGATGTCCACATGGATCAGTGTTCCCCCCTTAGTAATAATTTTTCTCCATTGCGTTGAGGTCCACCATCAAATGGGGAAGCTTCTGCTAAAATTGATGCTTGGTGAGCCACTAGCCTTGGTGCAGTTCTTGCCCTTCTTTGACAACCTAATAGAGTTGGATATTCTATTGGTGAGTGCCCCTAACATGTGTTTCCATGATTTGATCAATGATTTCCTATTACATTCATTCAAGTTTGATCTCTATAGGTGTTAGTTGCTCTTTAACCTCTAATGTGTCCAATAGTGGTGGAAAGTATGGTTGAAGGAGGTCCACATTGAATACTAGGTACAAGAAAAGGAAGGGGAGAATACTTAACTCAAAATAATTATCGCCCACAACCTTGGTGATGGTGTAAGGTCCATAGAGAATTGGACGCATCTTCCAATGGGGTACTGTAAGGTGATCTTTCTACAAATTCAACCAAACATTGTCTCCCACCTAAAACTTGTGTGGAACCCAGTGTTGATCATAGCATTTATTGTACTTTACAATGGATTTATGTAAAATATCATGGACCTGATGGTGGATTTGTTGAATCTATTCAATGAATTTGGTGGCTTCTTCAACCTTAGATTGATCATGGGAAAATTATTCGTATGTGGGCACAAGGGGTAGTGCTACATCAATGGGGCCCAATGGTTGAAATACTAGGCCCACTTGAAAAGGGTCATGGATGATCAAGATATGGAGGTATCTATTTTATTTTTTTTGAACATAAGGAATCCTCTCATCCCATGTGTATGGATTCTTGGAGTTGTACATATACAAGATATGAATTATTGTCCTATTGATGACTTATGTTTGTCCACCAGTTTGCAGGTGGAAGATAGTGGATTTGGTGAGCTTGGTGTCCAACAATGACTAGAGGCTCAACTATAATGTACTCAAGAACATGTTGTCCCCATTTGATATGATGGTTTGTGGTAGTCCAAAGTGAAACCACACTCACTGGAATAAGAGTTTGGTAGTGGCCTCAATTGTGATACGCTTCTTGGAGGCTATTAGAATGGCCATCTTAGAGAATCTATCAATGACCATGAATACATAGTCATTTCGATTCTTATTTGAGGGGAGACTTGATGATCCATGTGGATATCAATTTTGACCCATCTATTATGTTGGTTCAAAGTACAATTTTCCATTTTGGAATTTTTAATACTCTTTTTCAGTTCTTGTACTTCTGGGTCTATTTTGAGGCCTTAAACAACATTTTATGGGTACGAAAACGCCCCGAAAATAGATAAAGGCATGGTATGGGCTGACCAAAATGTGTAATTATTGATTATACCTTTCAATGGGATATCAATCATTCCAAACAAAGTTCATGTGCCAAATTCATGTAACTTTTTCATATGATCTCTATTTGGCACTATCGATAGCATGTTAGAAAGGTCTAGTTGAGAAGTACACATTTCAATCAACCCATATGATTCCTTTGACTGTCTTCTAGGTGACGTCACACCCATAAAATGTTGTTTAAGGCCTCAAAATGTCCTTGAAAGTTGAGGACCCAAAAAAGTGTATAAAAAATTCAAAAATGGAAAACTATGCTTTGAGCCAATGGAATAGGTGGGTGGCCACTAATATCCACTTGTATCACATGACATGTAGTCCATCAAGATTGATTCCTAGGGCCTGTTGGGAGTAGGCATAGGGGTGTAAAATCCTTGTTTTTTAATGGTTGTCTTGATGATGGAGTAGGAAGTGCATGATATGATATACTTTTGACATCTAGTCGAAGCTTTAGCCAATAGAAATAATTTTTTAGTACTATGTCTTATCCATGCCAAAGTGTCCCTCCACTGGACTTTAGTGGGATTCACAAATCATGTTTGCATTCTCATTTGAAGGAACACAAAGATGACCCATATGGCATAATAGTCCATCCCAAATATGATATTCGACAATGACCATGTTTGTTTCCAATATATGGTATGTCATAGTGAAGTCAAGATCATTTTCATAGAGTTGGGACCACCCGGAGGTCTCAGGCCTACAAGATTCAAGCACCATGGTTAATGCTTCAATTAGAGGCCGACTGAGGAAGTCATTGATGTTATTGGTTCTCCCTTTATTATATTTAATGTTGAGGTGAAATTGCTGCAAGTATGTGAACCACTTTTGATGGCGGTCATTCAATAATATTCCTTGTGACTTCATGAACTGTAGAGGCTTGTGATCCATATGGGTGACCATATTCTTCCTTTGAATTTAATGCTTCCAATGACATTTGGGTTGTACAATGGAATTTGTCTCTTTGACATAGGTGGGGTACATGCATATAACATATGAGAGTGTCTCACTATGATAGGCCACTAGATGATTATGTTGAGTGTGAATGAAACCACCAACATAGTATGAAGCTTTTTTCTCCATCTTAATTTTTTTTTACATGTTGGTTAAGGTGGGGACCATGGAGAGCATAAATCATGTTTTAGATTGTCAAATTATTTATGTTGTGACCTGACCGACAAAAAATTGGCTTTGCAACCATCCTTAGTCACTTGACTGAGGGGCCATGAAATATGAGAGAAACCTAATACAAATATATGATAGAAGTTTGAAAGAACTAAGAAGCTTCAAATCTCAGTTAGGGTGGCTCATGAGCCCCATTATTTTCCATTCCAAGGGCTCCTCTTTGGCACATTTTTCCACCATAAAATGACTTAATATTTTCTTATCGACCATATTTAATGGTAATTCATGGGTATTTTTCATGTTTCTTAATGAATGTATGTTGATGTGGATTTTTATGTGTAATGTGCCTTTTTTCTCTAATGTTTTTGTAAAAATATGTGTATTCCACCAACCAGCTTGAACTGTAGGAGTCAGGGGCACCAACATCCTAGAAATAAGGTATTTTGTCTCCCTCAAGGATATGCCATCCAAAGATAAAGGGAAATTGTCCCTACCTACCTTCAAGAGAGTTCCTTGTGAATTTATGACCACTTCTGATCAACATCAGTCAAATATATAGGTGTAAAGGGGTGATATACCTCATTTACTCATTCCTCTCTTTGATTTAGGGAAGGTAGGATTACCTCTCTAGTTATGTAGACAACTAGTCTAAGAGAAAGGGATATAGATAATTTTTGGAGAAGCATTGTATGTAGACTTTGTGAATAATTTTTTTGAGAACTCAAAGAATTCCTACTCTTGATGTATTACTGATATTTATGAAATAAAAATGGTTTTTCTTTCAATCCATTAAAGTTTCCTTTAGGCTCCTTGTGCTTCTTGGGTAGGGCCCATCCAAGAGGGCTAAAGGACCTTGTTACAATTTATGTGGTTTTCATTAATGTTAGATAGTATTTTATTATCTTTTGAAGTGTAATATAGCTTTGCATGATTAATCCCAACTTTTATTAATATTATCACTAACTATCTATTCACAACAAACATCATGTGGAAATGTTCAATAGCCTTTTGGAGCACTCTCAGGTGCCTCCCAAGGTCAAGAACCTCATATTCACTCCATTTATTTATATTTTATATTTTTTCATTATTTTGAGGACTTACCTCTTTTAACCTCATTTTTCTGCCTATAGGAGTTTATAGAAACTGTACAATTTATGTAGAATTGCAGAACTTCTGTAGAACTGCACAATTCCTATAGAAATCTCCTATAGGTTTGTTTCAGCTTCATATTTTGACTTAGCTTAAACTTATTTTCACGAAAGAATCAATAAACAATAAAAAATACATTTAGACTGACATTGATCAAATAGTTAGACAATTAACTTGTTGTATTCATGCATTAGTGTAGCTTTACTTCTATTACAACTTTCTATCATAGATTAGATTGAATTAATCTTCTTGATTTTAGTTTAATATTATTGATTCAGTATTCTTTAATCTAGTTAGAACAAATTATTTCCATGTAATCTAGATTAGTTTTACTTTGAGATTGGTTTGTTTCCTTCAAGAAAATAGTTCAGAGCTACTTTCTATCATTTTATTTTCCTGCACATTCTCATCCTTTGATCAGTTTAATATATTTACTACCGACAAGTGCATACTGCACATACAGTGCCTAGCACCTCTTAAGTTTTTATGATCCTCGGGTTGACAATGTAAGGTAGGAAACCAAGGGTACAGTAAATTATTGTTGTTATTATTGGGACCATCACTTTTTAGCATTGTTGTCGGGGAGGTGTTGAAGTCTGCATGTTATTTTTTATTTTTTTTTGTTTTGTGTGATTTGGAGAAGTAAAAAGGATACCTCAGTCATAAGGAAAATTTCACTATCAAATTTCTGTACTGTAACAACCCAAGTGATTTCACTTTGTGTGAGTATTGATAGCTCCATGTCACATTGTTTTTTGCATTATATATATTATTTTTATTTTTTTTCACTTTCTTTGGATTTCATGAATGACCATACTTAGAGATAGGAAAGGAATTTTTTTACCAAAAACCCCCTACACAAAAATATGTCCAAGCAATCCATAGATTGGTCCTGAAACACTATAAATTTTCTTGGAAAGTGAAGCTAGAAAATTTGAAAATATTTCAGAAGAGATTCAATCCTCATCTTGTGCCATGGATGGTGAAGAAGAAATGGTAGAAACATTTAAGTTCCCTATTCAGGAATACAATGGAGAAACCAAGATGAAAAAAATTAATCCTTCTTCATTACCTCATTTTCATGGGCTTGTTTATGAATATTCTAACACTTTCTTGTTTGAGTTTGTAGTTATATGAAGGACATATAATTATACCACTAATGAAAAAAAGGTCAAAAGTTTTCCTTCTATGTTGAAGGATTCAAATCTAATATGGTTTATGAGCTTTGAGGGAATTAGTATCACAACTTGGGATCAAATGAAAAACACCTTCAGTGAAAGATACATACACTATTGTGGAGTAAGAGATACAAGGGATGAGATTTTTAGAATGAGACAAGGACATGATGAATCTCTAGAAAACTTTGAAGACAGATTTCAACTAAGCTACAAGAGAGCTCAAAATTGAAATCTGGATGAAGACTCACTCAAACTTGTCTTACTCACGGGAGTAAGATAATATTTGATGGAAAAATTGAATCTCCTATCCAATGGAGATATCTATCAATTGGCCTATGATGATATCAAAATAATATTCAAGAACCACTCAAGGTCCTCCAAAAAAAAAGGTAGAAGCAATAGAGGTTTGGCATCTCAATATTCTAACCCTACAATTCATATAAAGAATGAATTAGGAGGGTTAATAGAGGAAATGAAAACTGATATTTTACACTATTTATCCATGCAAAGGGATACTTTGTAGATCAATAAGAAACGAGAGGAAGAAAAGTAGACATTGGTTTTCTATTCCCCCAAATGCACTGAAAAGCATCCTAGAAATGAGTTCCCTTTAGACCTTATAGATGTTTGTTCTATTTGTGAATAAAATCATCCAACTAAAAAAATTACTTTGCAAGGATTGAAATCTACCATTTCGAGGAGTAGAGGAGAATCTGGAATCACTATACTTCATCAATCAAAGGAGGCATGGAGCACCAAGACCATT
>CBVK0101120758.1:0-13068 GCA_900067695.1 Picea abies | reverse complement strand
GGGTTTTTCAACACATTGAATCCATTTATGCATTCAGAAATGCAATTTAAACAAAATAAAATTGTGATTTCGTCCAAATTTATGTCATCAGATTCCGACAAAAAGGCCAAAATGTAGAATAGTTAGACAATGCCAAAATGTCGTACTCTAAACGTTCTATATTTTGGCCCTTTTCAAGGGTTTTTTCTGTTTAATTTTACCTGAAATCCGACGAGAAAATGTTGGATTTGCATATTTTAGTGACTGAATCTACATAACCCTAGTGCCCCAAAGATTTTTCAACATACTGAATTCATTTATATATTTAAAAATGCAATTAAAACAACAAAAAACTGTGTTTTCGTCCAAATTTATATCACTGAAAACATAAAATAATTAGACAACACCTTTAACAAATTACTGTAACAACACCTTTAACTTTTTACGTAAAATAGTTAGACAACAACCTTAAACAAATTACTACAACAACGCGCTCTTTAGGTAGAATAATTAGACAACGTCATTTGTTAAACATGTCTGAAGTGATCGTGAGGTGCTTTTTCCTTGTGGAATATAAATATGTAATGGCTCCTGTGATCCAGTATATCCTTCGACGACGACCAGGGAATGGAGAAAACTTATAATTTGTTGGAAGTGATTAATATACTTTAATTCAGAAGAACACGAGGAACACGGGGAAGAAGATAGTTAATGCATCGTGTAGTGCACAAGGATTGGGCCTTGTCATCTCACAAGGATTGCACAATCTATTTAGCAAATGCATCCTGTAGTGCACAACATACTTAGGTTGCTCAACTTGTTGTGAGCCAAGGAAAAATAAAGGTCGATACTCTTTGAACTATAAGATATGTAACTGGGAATCAAAGGAAAATTAAAGGTTGATATTTCTTGGACTATATAAGATGGGTAGGTAGTTTTAGAATGATTCGAATTTACAATCAGGTTAATCTTTTCAAGATCGATATTATGTGATTGGTATTATATGATTGTTTATAGGTATTAAGATGAGATAATTAAGGATTCTAATCAAACAAGTTTTGATGTGGATATAAAGATAAGTGAGTGGCTTTGGGATGTCTTAGTTTAGAGTAGAAATTGTTTTAGGTAATTGTTATGTTATTGGGAAACATATAGTAATTGTTCCATACCATTAATCTCAATGTATACACATTTATTTATTTTTCATATATTTTATATATAAGTATGAAATAACGTTATTTTTCTTATTTATTTAAGAATTGATTTATTTATCTTCTCATTAGTGTGGCATCATGACATAAACTTTGAAAACTATAGTACGTAGGGTGGTGGTGAGGAGATGTTAATGTTATTTGATTTGCTTTGGTATGTCAGTGAAAAGGGGGCTACACACACACTAACTATTGTTGGGTATGTGCGATCATATCTACCAAATATGTATACACTTTCTAACATGAATGACTTTGGGGATATGACGTTGTGTCCCCTTGTCTCGCCATTCAACCCATTTCCCTCCATGTAGTGGATAGTTTGAAATTTAGAGTGTTATTCAAGCTTTGATGCTAATCCTCAGCCAACCTTTTTGATTGCAAGTTGACTTTTGATGCTCATCCGAAGGAAACATTTGAAACTAATCCATTTTTGGTGCTCTCCATAAAGATAGTGATAATTGTTAGTCACCAATTATTGATCCAGTGCTAATTTTTCAAATTGATGTTTCATTTGTAATTTGTTATTCAGTAGGCATTTTTCTCATTTGTTGGTAGATACATTGTTTTTTTAGAGTTATGCATTCATTCCAGGGAAGAACAATCCAATTAATAAATGTAGGTCTCTAAAATGAACCCAATGTCCCGGGTTCAAATGTAGGTCTCCAAAACCAACCCAATGCATTCTCTAGCATTGATCCCTAGAAGGAGGCGCCTAGAAATAAAATCATTGATGTGGCCTTGGCTATTGAGTGCCATCTTAGTCTCCATTTGAGTATGATCTCAACAGATCTAGATTTTCCTAAAGGTTGGTGTGCCTAGTGTTTACAAGGTAAGTCTCAAACCCACAACCCTAGATTCATTGCCATGATGAGTAGACCAATTGATAAATTTCTATGAGGAATTTCCTTATTCTTTGGATTGGTTATTAAACTATGGCATTAAAAACATGAGAAATTTTATGGCATTAAGACCATTATTCTTTGGATTGGCCATTAATCTATAGCATTAAAAACATTATTCTTGGAAAAATAACTTAGCCACATTAATAACATCGTTGATCTTTTTGCATGGTATAAAATGTTTCATCTTTGAAAACCTTTCCACCATATACAACACTAAATCCTGACCTTTATGAGTCCTAAAATAAAATCCATGCTTACATCTTCCCACGACCTTTCAAGTAATGGAAATAGAGTATATAACCTACAACATTCTTCTTCCTTTTACTAATTGACAAATCCTACAACATTCAACAAATTTTCTAACATCCTTGTTGAGACTAGGCCAAAAATATCTTTCTCCCATGTGATTTTATCTACTCCAAAATGTCTAGCTAAACCTCCACTATGCATCTCACTAACGAGATTCAGTCTTAATGAACACTGTGGAATGCACATTTTTTTATTCTTAAACAAGAATCCTTCTTGTATGTGGAAATCCAAATATGGTGTTATATCCATACTCCAAGACACCTTGCATGTTTTCCAAGCTTCTGCAAAATCTATGTCCTTTGCATACAACTCCTTCATACATTCATAGTTAACAACTTTGACTAACAAAGTATTCAATACCATTATCCTTCGAATTAACACATCTTCAACCTTATTTGATTTTCTAGACCCGTGCTTCAAAACAAACAAGCAACTTTGTAAAAACTCCACCCATTTGGAATACTTTTGTTTTAGCTTACCTTGACTGTTAGTGTACAACAATGTCTTATGATCGATAAACAAGACAAACTCCTTTGGTAGTAAGTAATGTTGTCATTTCTTCAAGGCTTGTACAATAGCATAAAACTCTTGATCATAAACATAGAACTTCTTCTTAGCATCATTCAATTTATCACTAAAAAATGTTACCGGTCTTCCTTCTTGGCTTAATATTGCCCCAATTGTTGAACCACTTGCATCACAATATACTTGAAATACTTTGCTAAAATATGGAAGTGCCAACACTAGCTAGTCAGTTATCTTTTTCTTCAAACTGTCAAAAGACTTCACTATTCATTGGCCATTGAAAAGTTTCTTTCTTCATACACTCTGTAATAGGTGCACAAATTTTGCTAAAATTTATGAGAAATTTGCGATAAAAACTTACCAAACCATGGAAACTCCAGACGTCAAATGTACATTTAGGTGTCGACCAATCCAAAATAGCTTTCAACTTCTTAGGATCCATTTTTAAACCCTCCTTGGAAACCACAAAACCCAAGTATATCAATTCTTCTTGTATAAAAGTACACTTCTTCAATTTTATTAGCAACTTCTCTTCTTTCAACCTTTCCAATACCTTTCTCACATGCTTCAAGTGTTCTTCCTTGGTTATAATAAATATCAGAATGTCATTGAGGTACACGATAATAAAATTTCTCAAAAATGGTTTCAAGACTTCATTCATAAGTCTCATAAATGTGCTAGGGGCATTGGTTAACCCTAACGACATGACTAACCACTAAAATAGTCCATTCTTTGTCTTGAAGGAAGTCTTCCATTTTTCACATTCCCTTATCTGAATCTAATGGTACCCACTCTTCATATCTATCTTTATAAAGTATTTGGTCCCAATCAAATAGTCCATGAGGTTGTACATCCTTGGTAAGGGAAACCTATACTTGATGGTGATCTTTTTGATAACCCGTGAATCTATGCACATTCACCATTCACCATTAATTTTTAGTTTAAACAATATTGGTATAGCACAAAGACTTAAGTTTCCCATATCAGTCCTCTATCAAGCAACTCATGCACCTGCATATGCATATTCACTTCTTCACTCTTTATTGGAGTCATCCGGTAAGGGGATTTATTTGGAAAACTAGACCCCAGTATCAAATCTATTTGATGTGAGATACTTCTCTTGGGAGGTAAACCTATTGGAATACTATTTGCAACAATCTCCTCAGATTATTTCAACAAATTTTGAGTCTCGGGTGGCATGAGACTCCTCTCTCCAGTCTCTAGTACTCTTTTTGGCATTATGGCCAAACAAAAAATGGTCCTTTTCTGTTCTCTCTGAAATTCCTTAACTGATCATATCGTAACACAGATATTGCTCAACATTTTTGTTGTCACTTCCTTTGTGATCACTGTCACTTAGCTCAATATCCACCATTGACTCCAATCTATACTATTTTCTATCAGTCACTAATTCATAAGTATTCCTCCTACCATCATGGGAAACCTTCCTATCAAACAACCATGGTATTTTTAGAAGTACATGACATGCATCCATTTCTACTATGTCACACAATACATGTTCCTTGAAATTTTTGATTTGAAAATTCAATAAACATTGTTCAATCACGGTCGCTTACAACCTTTTTTGTAGCCATGAAACCCAATACAGATTTGGATGTGGAAAAAATTTTAATTTTAATTTTTCCATTACCTCCGTGGAGACCATATTTTCCATACTTCCACCATCTATGATCATATTACAACGTTTATCCTAAATTTTGTACTCGGTTTTAAAAAGCCACTTCCTCTGTTCAAGCTCCACTTCAAAATTCGTTTCAAGGTTAAGCAATGCTATTCTAAACATTAAGTTTTCCCCTTTCGATCATCCTCTCTCTCACTCTCCTGTTGAACCTTAGGTTCTCACCTTGACCCACTTCCATCATCTAGTGATTTCTCCCTTTATGCTAAAAAGGATAAATCATGATGCTATGCCCCTCCATCTTATGTACCTACTCCCATCTCATTTTCCATTACCTCTTGCTACTTCTGGCCACCCACTACCTTTAGGGAAAACCACTTATTTTCTTCTGCAACTATATTCTCCAAATCCTCTCTACTTTCTTTCCATCCTCGACTCACTTTTATAGCCTCCTCCTCACCAATGGTGTGCACCTTGCTTCAAAAACCCACTTGTGTATTTCCCCTCCATATGTAGTCCTTTCACCACCCTCCATATCCTTATTAGTCACACCCTTCAATTCTCACCCGTTTAGTTCTAATCCCACACTGGTCTACTACTTCTGAGGTGAATTTCTTTAGTATTTGGTGGCATATCCTTATCATTGTGCTCCCTACCTAGATGTCTTTATGATGAATGGTGCCCTTGGATACTCTAGTGACTATATTCTCAAGGTCCTTTTATTCATGCTATCTACTCTCTCTTCTTAATTGTGCTTTTTTGACAATAAATGTTCCTCGGGATAAACCCACCTATGCATGATCTATTCAAGAAGCATCCACTCTATGTTCTAGTGGATTCTAAAAGCATCTAGTCTATTATCATGCGATCATTCCTTAGTTGTCTAAGCTTTCCTTAGTTTGCATCCCACAACCCAATGGAGCCTTTCAATAGCTTGTATACAATCACATTATGTGTCACATATCTTCATGCATTTAATTGGAAGCCTTCCCCTTTTTTATGCTTATTTGTCCTTGTTATGTCCAAAATCACCTTTGGTTTTATCATAGAGCCTTGGTTTTGCAATGCATTTTATTGTAAGGCTCCCCCCTCTTTAACTTGTGTCTTTCATCATTATGTATAGAACCACCTTCGGTTTTGTCCCAAGACCTTGGTTGTGTATAAAAATCCAGTCTCTGCATGAATTTGTGCCTACTTTTTCTTGTACCATGAATTCTCCCAAATATGTGGAGATATTGTTACATCTTATTGTCAGATCTATGATATGAGCTCCTTGTAGGAACATATTTTCCTACCAAACTTCAACTAACTTTAACGTCAAGGAAGTCAAAGAATCCCCTCACCTTGATTTCCTAAGGTTATATGTGATTCACTTGCTTCTCTTGAGTGATTCCTATGTGATTTGTATCTCTTTTTTAATAACTAAACTTCTCTTAGAAGAACCAAAGTATGATATTTTTCTTTCTGAAATGGACTAAAGTTTTTTTATGTTTTGTATACTCCCCTCTTATTTTACAACTCCTCTCTTGTTGTTGGTGATCACATTATTCTAAATTAATTAACCAAAGAAAAATTTGCCTCTTTTTGTAATCTCTAAACTTGCTTGTAGTAGGATCAGAACATGATATATATACTTTCCTTTCCAGTTTTTCATATATCTTAATAGGCTAGCTTGGGCACCATTTAAAATAGGCTAAATAATTTTTTCAAGTTTTGTTTATTTTTCTCTTATTATGTATCTCCTCCCTTGTTGTTGGTGATTGCATGATTCTAAATTAATTGACCACACAAATTTGCATTTCTTTTTGTATTTATTAAATTTCTTGTAGTAGTATCAGAATATGATAGATATATTTTGTTTTCCGGTTTCTCATATATTTAAAGGAATTTTCATACTTTACGTATTTTCCTCTCATTCTTTAACTTCTTCGTTGTTGTAGCTGGGATCACATTATTATGAATTAATTGACCACCAAAATAATGTAGCATGTTAGTATCCTTGGGTGATTCTCATTAAGATAGTGGTCACCATCCTTAACATTAATCTAATGAGAAGTAAAAATTCAATCTATGCATGAATTTAATGTCTATTTTTCTTATACCATGAATTCTCTTAAATCTGTGAAAATATTGTTACATCTTATTATAAGATTTACGATAAGTGATCCTTGTAGGAAACCTACTTTTCTATAAAGATCCAACTAACTTTAATGTCAACAAAGTTAAATAATCCCATCCCCTGGATTTCATAAGGACATATGTGATTCACAAGTAAAAATCCAATCTATGCATGAATTAAATTTAATGTCTATTTTTCTTATACCATGAATTCTCTTAAATTTGTGAAAATATCATTATATCTTATTATCATATCTATGATAAGTGCTCCTTGTAGGAACCCTACTTTCCTACAAAGCTCCAACTAACTTTAATGTCAGCGAAGTTAGATAAGCCCCTCCCCTTGATTTCACAAGGGCATATGTGATTCACTTGCTTCTCTTGACTGATTCCTTTGTGATTTGTATAGTTTTTAATCACTAAGCTTCTTTTTAAAAGTATTATATTTTTCTTTCTTAAATGGGTTAAAGGTTTTTTTTGTTTTTTTTTGTTTTTTTTTAATTATGTTTGATATATTTCCTTCTTATTCTATAACTTCTCTTTTGTTGCTTGTGATCACATGATTCTAAATTTATTTACCACGGAACTTTGTGTCTATTTTTGTAATATCTAAACTTTTTTTTCCAAATGAAAATTCCCTTGAATTTTTGTATTAATAAAAATTCATTTACATTAGTAGGAAGCTTCTCAAAGGATATCTCCATTGAAAAACATAATTAAAATCCGACAAAAAGTCAAACTAAGAGTTTTTTTCATTTTCCGGGGACTCCAAGCCTTTTTCTAGTTCAACCCGGAAACAAAACCAATAGTATTCCATATCCATACCAAGGATTATATATCACACTCCACAATCAAGGGCTGATTAATAAGAAAAGACAAAAAGGCAATCAGAACAGATTGATCTGAGACATAGGACCAGTCCTCCCATCAATCACTGAGAAATGAGTTAGTACTCCTTTTTGTTCCAACAATCCTTGCTTGGAAAGGGAATCTGCCTCTGTATTGTATTCCCGAAATATGTGAGTGAACTTTATATCTTGGAAATCTGTGATGATCGATCTTGTCCTGCGCATCCAACCTTCAATTTCAGTGGCATGTAGATTAGTTTNNTCCAACCTTCAATTTCAGTGGCATGTAGATTAGTTTTTTGGTTCAACCAATCTATTATGACTTTAGAATCACCCAAGAGAACTAGTCTATTGATATCCCAAAGTTTTGCAAGCGTAAGTGTCACCCAGGAACCAAATAATTCTGCTTTGGTATTTGTACCCCTCCCGCAGTTGATAAACCATTTGATTACTCCCCGATCTCGCTGTTTAATTACTCCCCCCGCACCACAAATTGTGCCTCCTCTGATTGATGCCCCATCAAAGAAGGCGACAGTGAAATCCTCCAAATGTATGAGAGGTCTCTTGTACCTGGCAAATAATTTATGTTGATGTGTAGAAGGGTTGTAATATCTAAACTTGTAATAGGATCAAACTTATTATAGATATATTATTCTTTCCGGTTTTGCATATAGCTTAAGTAGGGTAGCTTCAAAGTGTTAAAGAATTTTTCAAGTTTTTATATTTTTATAATTTTCTGGTTTTCTAGTTTTGCATAGTTTATGTAGGTTAATTTAGGCACCATTTGAAACATGCTAAAGGAATTTTATGTTTTTTCATATTTTCCTCTCATTTTTGTAACTTCTTTTTTATTGTTGGGGATCACATGATTATAAATTAATTGATCACCAAATATAATGTAGCATGTTGTTATCTTTGGGTGATTCCCATTGGGATAGCAGTCACCACCCATTAGGCCAATAATTTCTGTTACAGTGTATCCAACAATTGTTGATCACCTAATGGCTAGCTTTAAGGGTTATTTCTTCATCTATCCAATAGACAAGTGAAAGTGCCTTTCTTTAGGGAGAAATATATTTCCTATGGATCCCATGTTTAGGGATATGCCCACCAATTAGTGACAAAATGGTAGGAACAACAACTGGTGACAGTGAAGAAGATCCCCGTGATAATTTTCAGGAAGAAAATACCACATCAAATTTCTAGACTAAAGGAAAATACGGGGGCAAGGACAAAGAGACAAAATCCTAAGCTATGGACCTCAGGGAATATTTAAGACCCCCCTTCAAAGTATTCACCTTTTAGTCTCTTTGGACTATAAGGAAGGGCCAATTATGATCATATTTGTTTGTTTTTTATCTAAGGGTTGGTTGGTGACCTCCCTCGCCTCAATATCCTGCAACCTGAGTCAAAATCCCAAGAAATCCAGTGATGAAGAGACTGAGCCATATCCTTAGCGAGTTAAGTTGTTACTTGGTTAGTGTCTGTAAAGGAGGTTCATGAATTATCTCATGACCAAGCAAGCCAAAATTGTTGTTATGACCTCACATGCAACATTGCATAGAATTTTTTTTCTTTAGTTAGGTTTTAAGTACATGAAAATTTGCTAATGGAGGAAAGTGCACAAATTTTGGAGATGGAGACATTCATACCTATGTTGTCATAAAGACAAGAATATGGACATGCAAAAAAAAACAATATCATGGCCACTTCTAAACCCAATTGCGAGTTTCAGGCCACACCCAATCCCCTGATGTTGCTGCTATAAACATAGCATAAGAGACATAAGTTTCGCAGACAAGTAGTGCATTCATGGATATTTTTGTTTATGCATCTCATCACCTTTTGTTTCTTCTTCACCTCCTTTTGTATCTTCTTCACCACTCATACTAGCTCTTCCACTACCTTTGTACTAGCCACCTCCGTTCTTGTTGTTTCCCACCACTAGTTGTGTGTTCAGCCTGTAGGGTTTAATCAATGGTTGGATTAACTGGTTGGTTCGACCTCCTGCTCCTGGGTATGCATCTCATGTCGATTTAAACTCTGTTGTGTCAATGCTGATTTAAATTCCATTGTATTTGTTTAATACAATTAAATAGTGGAAGTGGATGGAAATGGAGATGGTAGTGAGATTGGTAGGGGTGGAGCAGTGGTACTAGTGGGAGTGTCAACGACTGGGTGGGGCAGTGGCAGTAGTGGGAGTGTCAACGACTGCAAGGTGGTGGGGAGGCGGTGAGGTTGTGAGCAGGTAGCAAGGCATAAGGTTCTAGTCTATTAGAACTTCAACTACAACATTGTCAGAACTTGCACAACAACCAACATAAAAGTTTCCCTACAACCTTGCATTCTGAGAACTTTCTAAATAGCTACTAATTTTTATTTATTTTTAATCATTTGTTAACTTTGACAATA
Organism: Picea abies; assembly: GCA_900067695.1. Taxonomy (NCBI): domain Eukaryota; kingdom Viridiplantae; phylum Streptophyta; class Pinopsida; order Pinales; family Pinaceae; genus Picea; species Picea abies. The sequence continues at coordinate 3,125 of CBVK0101120758.1, read as the reverse complement.
AAGAAAATAAAATGACATACACCAAAACAATAAAACCACATACCATAACATTCAACCAATGAAAAATTCAATTTTTTAAATTTGATAAATAAGAAAATAATTTTGTTTTTAAAAATAAAGCTCATTAATATAAAATCCACTTAGGGATGAGAGATGTTTTAAATGTGTGGTGAAATAATAAGATGTCAAACGCACTTTGACTTACCACGGAAAACTATAATGCCTCATTGATCGCACACTGCAACAATCCCAACGCTGATTAAAATGAGAAGTAAGAATTTTGGCTTTTGGTTTCCAAATAAAAGGTCGGTAGCATTGCAAATAGTGGCAGTTTAGATGTTATAAGTTTTGGTTTTTTTTTGGTGATATTATCTGTTTAATTTCCTCTAAATTTTAGTAAGAAATTGTTGGATTTGCAAATTAGAGTGGTTAATTTTTGATGATATTATTTGTTTAATTTCGTCCAAATTTAATAAGAAATTGTTGGATTTACAAATCAGAGTGGTTAAGTTTATATAATCAAAATACCTTTAAAGTTTTTTTTAGCAAACTGAATCCAGTTATACAATTTAAACAACAGAAAATTGCTATTTCTTCTAAACTCATATCACCACATTCCAACCAAAAATACCAAAACATAGAAATGTTTAAACAAAACCTTACAAACATATCTTAAATAAAATAAAGTTTACTATGGAAGAAAAAACAATACAAGAAATAAAACACAATCAAGATTCTCCATATCTTTGGAATTTTCCAAAGTAGCTAAAATGCGAAAAAAAATTAAAATACAATACAGGAGATAAACACACTCGATTTCTATGATACACCATCGAAATTATCTCGAACGAAAAAGCTTCCTCGAGAATTTCCAAAAAGAAAAATTAAAGCAGAACAGAAAATAAAAGATATATGGACATTGCACGATGGCCCATTTTAATTGAAATTAATCTCATGCTATCGAAAATTGCAGATGCTATTTTGTTCTATGAACCATAAATGAGGATTTGTTAAACAAATTGAAAATTTTGGATTTTGAAAAAAAAAGGCATCAGCTGAATACAGCATATTGAAATGGCTTACAATTTCAATAATCAATCATGAAAGAAGGATTGAAGCAAAAGGAAGGCTAATGGTTATAATTAACGAACAAACAATTTTAATTAAATATTCTCTTTTAGAATCGGAAGATATAAAGATTCTTGTATTAACTTTAGAGTTATTTTCTGTTGTTTGAGATCATATTATAAGTATGTAGTCTAGAATTCTGTTTTCTTAGGGTTTTTTTCATAACCCCAAAAAATATGAATCGAGTTCACAGTAATCAAAGTGGCATAATAGAAGTAAATTAGCCATGATGGCATAATAGAAGATGACTAGATATTACATTGTCATTTCCATTCATAAATTATCGCCATTGACTGTAAAGTTGACTAGATATTACATTGTCATTTCAATTCATAAATTATTTATCTATGTTTTACATACTATCACCCATGGTTTTTAATGTTTTCTCATAAAAAGACTGATTCATAAATATTTTATACATTAATGGATAGTTCAAGGTAGTTTGAGTGATGGTGTTTCATGTTTGAAGGAAAAATGGAAAAGTAGATGGATGGATTGATTTTATTTTTCTAAAGGAACAGGTAGTTCTATGTATGGTGGTTTTAAATACTTATTGTTTCAATAATTTTTAATGATAAATGGAGTGTTCACTTGAAATTTTAGATGTTTAAAAACTCTTTACACAATTTAAGTTCAAAATTACAAATAACATTATCCACCTTATTCCCCACCACAGTGGATATTGGTCAGGTCAAAATACAGAAACATAAAGAAAAAAATAGGAAAGCATGGAAAAGCAGATTGACTGATTGACTTTACATGTTAGAAATTTTGTTTAACAATACAATTTTTCTTTGGTTTTAATATTCTCATTTAATTAATAAATAAATAGTGTGCCCAATTTGACATGCACAACAATTTTTTAGACGGATTTTCTGAAAGTTTTGTTTTGGCTTTAATACAGCTTGAGTGGGCCTAATGGTTAAGAACATGTGTTTCCTCTTAAGAGTTCACAAGTGGGCCTAATGGTTAAGAACATGTGTTTCCTCTTAAGAGTTCACAGGTTCAAATCCAGAGGGGGGTAGGGTATGTATACCTTAATAGACTTTACTAGTGAAATCGCTGGGCGGAGGGGGGTCCCTTGTCCCACAAACAATAGGGTCTCATACACCAATTTGGTGTGCTGATACAAAAACATAAAGAAAAAATGGAAAAACAAATTGACTTACATATTCGAAAAAATACAGAGACAGAAATAAAAAATGGAAAAGCAGATTGACTTCACATGTTCGAAATTTTGTTCAAGAGTACAGTTTTGCTTTGGTTTTAATATTCTCATTTATTTAATAAATAAATAGTGTGCCCAACTTGGCCGGCACTACAATCTCTTTGACCGATTTTCTGAAAGTTTTGCTTTGGCTTTAATATTATCATTTAGTTAATAAATAAATGGTGTGACCAACTTGGCCTGCACTTCAATCTTTTTGACGGATCTTCTGAAGGTGACGTTTCACCAATTATGTCCCCTAATCATTTTATTTTCACTTTAATATTTTATATATTCTTGTTTTCTATTTAGATAGTGTATACAATTTGGCCACTTCCACTTTAAATAGATTAAATATTTTATTAAAAAACAATATTCTACAACTAAATCATTGTATTCCCATTTCCCTTTATATGAAGTGAACCCATGGAATCCTATGAGTTTCACCAATCCACAAAATTTGACAATTTAATGTCCTCCATTCTTTATATATATATATATATATATATATAATTGTGTTTGATTTAGTTTGGGTAGTTGGTGTTTGGTGTTGGAGTTATTAACTTCTACTTGTTTTATTGTTAATCGTGAGATTCTTCCTAATGTGGTTTACTAATGTCTTTACTTGTCTTATTGTTAACGTGGGATTCTTCCTAATGTAGTTTACTAATGTATTGTTCATTGTAATGTAGAGTTTATCTATATGTGAGTTGTTTGCTTTTATTGTTTAGGAGGTTATTGTAGATCTAGTTGGTTGTGAGAGATCTTCTCCAACTTAGTCTCCTAGATT
>CBVK0101120734.1:0-16103 GCA_900067695.1 Picea abies | reverse complement strand
ATATATATATATATATATATATATATATATATATTTTATTAAAAAAAAAGTGAATAGTATAGAAAATTAATTGAAAATTATATATTTTAAAGTTTTGTTTTAACAATCATCATTCTAGGGGTGGCAAGTGTAGGGATCATCTTCCATTAAGAAATAAGTTTTGAATGAGGGTATGGTTAGAGTTAATCACAATTAGGAATATGGATACCCACTTTGTCAAGGTCTAATAATACTATATTATAAACAAATTAAGAATCTAATTGCCTTGTGAGATTCAATATTAACCATAATATCTATTAGCAATGCTTATTTTCAATTTGATGATATACTTTCTTGTTTCATTGAGAGAATTAAAAAGGAGACCACTCATTATGAAAGATTGAGTGTTTTTGTGTTCTAAAGTGAAATTTCTAGGTTGATCACCTAGTCAATGAAGCTTCTAAACTAGAAATGGGTTTTCTAAAGGCAAAATGGAGCATTTCCTTATTTTTTAACTATTCTTTTGTAGTACGAATGGACTGAAGTTTTGCATGGTGTTCTCAATTCAAGGCAAGTGGCAGATGGAATTCAAGTCACAAATGTGATCATCATTCAGCTCTATCTCCCCCATACCTTTTCACATTGCATTGTTTATGGAGGGCTCTATCTCCCCCATACCTTTTCACATTGCATTGTTTATGGAGGGTCAGTCAATCTAAGAGCCCTCATATATTACCTCATGTTCAAGTGGGATAATGGATGATGACATTAGTGTTTTTCTTTTGGTCCCTGTATTGGGAGAGCTAGCTTTGCATTTGGGCAAACATCTTTGTTTAAATTCCATCAAGGTTGTAAGCAAAGGTTCAACATGATTTAGGGTATGTTTGTCTCTTGGATTTGAGGGGAAAAATTGAAGGTAGCTCCATCTGGTCACCCCCTTATCTCAGATAAGGTAAGAGGCACCATTTATCCACCCATTTATCAACCAACTTGGTGTCAATAAATTTGGTGTTTTGACAACATGGAGAGCCACAAACCACTATGGTCGTTGCCCTTGTTGTGAGACTCCAACAATTCAAGAATACATCCATAGGCAAGAGGACTTAATAACGATAACTGGATTTCGATTTTCTCAATCATGATAGACTACATGCACATGATGAAAATCATAAATCAGGGTATGGGACCCCATTCGGTTGCCTTCAATACTAGGATGTTTGTTGGTGTAATGCCTATGGAAAACAAAGAGGAAGACTATGTTCATCCATCGTCAGTGAATGTGGATATGATTGGAACTACATGGGACTCTCAATCCTCCCTCATGGAGTAGGAGGAAGATTACCATGTGCATGTTTTTCCTTTATCTTTAGTTTTATTTATTGCTTTCAGTTTTTAAACAATTTTTGAATTTGAAGTTATGAAACACTCGCCACTTTTTTGTATTATTATACTAACCAATACAATTGCAACAATTTTCTAATACAAATTTATATCCATTGCAATAAAAAAAAATTCTACCTCTCTACTAACATATACAATTTTTCATTCAAACCTTAAAAAAAAAAATCACTACCTCTCAACTAATATATATGAATTTTCATTCAAACCTCACAACAAAATCACTACGTCTCCATTAATATATGTTAAAACCTGAAAAGAAAATCACTACCTCTCAACTAATATATAAGAATTTTTGTCAAACCTTATATCAAAAGTACCGCGGCCCTAAGTCGCTCCTCACCCCCCGCTGGACTTCGTGAATAATTTAATGTAACAAAATATTTACCCACATTGTAAAATCATAACATAGGAAATTGATTTAAAATTAAGTCACCTAAAGTTTTTTTTGAACACTCACTTCTCAACCAATATATATGAACTTTCATTTGAACTTCAAACAAAGTAGCACGAATAACTTAGTGTAACAAAGCATTTACCTATATTGTAAAACCTTCATGAATTGAATTATTTACCGAAATATTTATTCCATATTGTAAGATCACAAAGTAATAAACATGGGTGACGTTTTTTTTCTTTACAATGAAATATGTATTTTTTTACTAGACAATGTTTTCATATGTTTTCATAGTTAATTATTAGTTTTCATTATTAATTATTCAATTTTAAATTATTCTTTTCTACAAAATAAAGTGAAAGATCGTACATATTGTATCTTTTTATATTTAAAATAATAATAATATTATTAAATGATTATACACCATTATAAACAATTATTTTTTATCAAATTAGTTCGGAATTCAATATTTCATACTTTTTGATAATGATTATTATTAAAATTATTGAGTACATATTGTATTTTTTTATATTTAAAATAATAATAATAGTATTAAATGATTATACACCATTATAAACAATCATTTAAAAAAATAATTTATTAATCTATCAAATTAGTTTGGAATTCAAGATTTCACACTTTTTGATAATGATTATTATTAAAATTATTGATAATTAAATGATTAGTTTTAGAATTTTATTTTTGTGTTTTAAAATTTTTAGGAGAAGTATTCGTAAATTATGGTTTTAAGAAAAACATTCTTAAATCACTATAGTTTTGATGAGTTAGAAGGTTAAGAGGATTTGTATTGCAACAAATATTTTGAAATTGAGATTTAATGTCATGTATGCACGACATTTTAAGAAAACTTGTTTTTCATCTTTAACAGAGAGATACTTTTCATCTTCTAAATTATGGTTGATCACCTCCTTGTAATATCTTAATTTTCTCTTATCCTATAATTCTTTATTGCACCACAATTTCTCCTTCAATTTATATGTAATAATATTTTTAATATTATCATTATTTTGTGCAAAATGACCTCTACCTTGATACCCTAATGATTCAACCAAGACTTGGCAACCTTATGCCAACCTCGCTTGAACCACACATAAGCCTCTTGTCTTCCATGTTGTTTATTTTGTTCTTGTACATTATGTACCTAGTCACAACAAGGCTCTCAATGGGGGAAAGACCCACTTCTATGAGGAAAGACCCACTTCTATGGGGGAAAGACCCACTTATATGTTGTATTATATTTTTCTTTAAGATTATAAGTTATAAAATGTTTTTGGATTTGCTCTATTTTTCTCCACAATTCTCTAGAGACACTGCAATCCCAAACTTCATGACCATATAAAATAATAGGAGTGATATGAATTGGATCCTTGCCAAACCTCTTGTAAATTTGTAATAAGCATGTAATTGTTTTTTATTTTATTTTTTCTCTTGTAAATTTGTAATAAGCATGTATTTTTTTTTTTTTTTTTTTTTTTGGCAAAGTTGAGAAAATATCTAAAATTTACTTGGAAGTGGAAATGAACCATTGTGATCGTTGGCCTTGAAAGGAAACCCATGAAAAATGAAGGTTGTACTAAAGAAAGACATCAATAGAGAGATGCAAATAGAACTTAGGAAGCTTGAAGCTAAGAGATAAGGGCTCAAAGAGTGCAACATGCTTGAAGATAGGAGGGCGAAGAAGTCAAGGAGCTTGTCCACGATGAGCGAAGGCGTCTCTGAGCCATGTTCATCTTCAACTTTTTTATTGAGTAACAATGCATGAGATTTCTAAGCATGCATAGCTCACCCTTTTAATAATTTTCTCAAGCAAAATAAATCTATGTTATTTATATTGTGTGCAAGTGAAAATTTTAAGGGCTAAATTTCCCCCATGGGCTAATTTTCCATGTTTTTTTCCCAAAAAAAGATTCGCCAACTTCAATTTTCTCTAAAATGATTCGCCCAAATCTTGTAGAATAAAATTGTGTTACTCTAAAAATCACCAATGTTTTCTAAAAACTATATAAAATCCTTGTTAATTTGAATATTTTTACAAAAGCATTGTCAATCATTTTATGGTTTCCATTTGAAGTATTAGTAAGATTCGTCAAGGTTTCTACACTTTAAGATGAATATGGATCCTAAAATTTTTCCCTAATTGCATGGTAGTGTAATATTCTTTATGGAGGCTGACTGTGGTGCTACTATGAGTTTAATTGCTTGGGGTACTATGGAAACTCCAAAATCTACCCTAGAATTGCATTGATTTCTCATTAATTGATCATTGGCTAGTAATAGGACACTTCAAAATAATAGGGTAAATGATAGAGTGGATAGAGGCCAAGTGCTAAAGTGAGATGGAATGCCTAGGCATATTGAGGAATTTTGTAATCAACCATTAGTTTAACTATGTATGATATTGGATAACAAACAACATGAGAATCCATTTTTTGCAATTTTGCAATTCTAGTAATGTAACCTCATGTGTAATACAATATGTCTATATTTTTTTTATGAATGGTCTCAATGCACTTCTTCTAGGTGATTTCTACAATAATTATTTAACTCGTTATGTAGAATGCTACCCATTTAAATAGTGGTTCATCTCGAAAGTTTTCAATATCAAGTCGTTACACCATTGCAAAGCCTTTTGGGAGCTTCTCTGCTAAGCATTCAGTAAGAATTAGCTAAATTTATCACTATGTCCCACAAGTATTGTTAATGAAAAGGAACTGGGCTCTAGTGTACTAGGATAACTTGCCTTTATTATTATAATATATCTTTAATGTTGAAATAAATTATTACCTATTTTATCAGTGTTCAATTCATGTGGAGTCATTGATGATATGGATTGCCTTCATTGCTTATTGGACTTCACTAGGAGAACCCAAATCGATTTTTTGTAGAAGATTATAAGAGTGATATTGATTTGATTTTAGATGAGTCTCTACAAAAAATTTGAGATGGATTTGTTATTCTACAAGTGATCTATGAAGTAATATGGTAGTGTTTTACAATATACTAGTGAAAAAAGGAGACATGATATTTTACTTATTCTGCAATTAGTATTTGTGTTGATGAAATGGACAGGCCATAGGCCCACTATTTACAGATCATCTAGTATTAGAGAAGGCTTCAAAGACTTGGAGAACACCTACATGGTAAACACCCATATCTAATACCAAAACAGTGGACAAGCATTGTTTCTAGGCCTACATAGAAGCAGAAGACCACCAATGGTGAGGACTCCTCATGAAGAACATGACAGGGAAGAATCAAAGGTTAGATTTTCTCGATTGGAGCAGAGCATTGTTGCACTAACAAAGATGGTAACACATTTACTGGTAATGAAGGGTAAGGAAGCACACTTAGTAGAGACTAACCATGGAAAACACAAGTCTAACCTAGAAGGTTCCAAAGCTTAGGCACTTGGAAACTCAAGTAATTACAAAAAAAATTCTTCATCTTCCAATGTTCCTTTCAAATTTGAAGCAACTTGATATACCAATGTTTTATGGTCCAGTTAATGTTGAAGTTTTGAATCACTGGTTGAAACAAATGGAAGTCTATTTTGGCCTTTATCAAATCCAAGAAGCACAATAGATTTATTTTTCCCATTTGAATATTTATGGACATGCTCTACTTTGGTGGGAGAGTTTTGTGGATGCACTGAGGATAGGAAAGAAACCCATGATTATGAAATGGGAGGACTTCAATGCATTACTGAAGTGAAAATTTTATCCCATAGGCTACGAAGAGGAGCAACTCATGAAGTGGCAATAACTTCAGAAAGAACAAGGACTAGGGGTGAAAGAATACACTTTTGAATTCAAGAGGTGAGCCATCATGTTGGGTATCTCTTTGGAAGAGCTAGGGGTGGTGGTGAAGTGCCTTCATGAATTTTCAACCATATTTGAAGACAATTGCAACTTCTTAGTGTGAAAAGTAGATGAGGAAAGAAAAAGGTTCTCTATATTCAATTGAACTCCAAGAAAGTGCAACATCATATGGACTAAGAGGAAACCAACAAAAGAAGAGGCATGAAGATGGTATCTACACAACCGAGAAAAGGAGGGATCCTAATAGGCATTGCAAACATTGTGATGTGGATGGGAACATGGAAGAGAAGTGTTGGAAACTTCATCCAAAATTGTGTCTAAAGTGGCTAAAGTCCAAGGGAGAGACAAAGGCACCTATCGAGACAAAATAGAAAGTGGTAGAAAGTACCTTATTGACGGCTATTTTAATTACCTTTTTATTACTCAAAAAGACAACCAAAGTCTATTCATTAAATTGTCAAACTAGGAGTTTGTTTGGAACTTATGAACTATCATCCAACATATATGATAATACAATCAAGGGTTTCTTGAAGTTGTAGTTAACTAAATTATTATTATAGGACAAGGTAAAATTGCTCTTACAAGTCACCAGTAACCAAACAACACCACACTTGAATGAAAAGAAAGGCACTCTTATGGGAAAGTAATTCACAATTCCAAGGAAAAGTAAACACACCAACACCTACGAGTGACTTTCTCAAGTATGATGATAACCTTGATTTGTTGTAACAATTATGTAATTGCACGTGCAATGAGATGCATTAAAAGAACATTATAATCTTTACACTTATGCATAAAAGAATGACAACACATAAACCAAGTATAATCAACAGATTATCAAGCCCAAACTATTAAAGAATAAAATTGTCATGAATCTGAGAGAAAATAGAGTAAAGTAAAGTTACAGGCAAAGTTGTGGCAACAGGAGTTGCAACAATTCCTGCAATTCACAAACTTTTACAAATCTACAGGAATCTGATCAACACCTAAGTTGTAGCTATAATCATAGAATCTAGATCATCATGAAGAAACAAAATAATCGATTGTGCTCGAACCATAATCTATTGTCATAAAATATGGAGTTGCAACAAGATAAAGAAATGAAGTACTTGTAGAATCAAATAAACAATAATGAATTGCTAATCCTATACTTAACTTACAGGACGCACCTGACTAAGGAGGGGTTCATACCCCCTTAGACAAGGTACTGAGTCATGGAATTAGAACAACATGAACGCTCAGAACATCATCACGTGGATAGGAAGAAAAAGGAAATTATATTTCCAAAATTTTGAGTTTTACAATATAGCAGGATATTACTCCCGGGATAATCTCCCTGAGATCAAGGGAAGTTGAGTTTTTATACAATACATCTGATTTATAAATAAAACAAGGAGACGGATAGACAGCCATGAGAATCAAGTTGTTCATCTGTTTACATCGATATCGCCAAATTTTAGAAAAGAGCAGGCATATGTTGACTCGGATCACTTGGGCGACAATTGGTAGGTGAATTATTTCCTTCTTTTGGTTATCCACTTGCTTTCCGTCACCTTCCTGTGTGAGAAGTGATCTTTGAAAGACGGTTGTAACATTGATTGTTGTGCTGGAAAAATTTGTCTCGGAGTTGCAGCAACAATAGTGAGAGTTGTGTTTGGAATTGCATCAGTTGTATCATGCTCGGCCAAAGGAGTTCCAGCACTTGTGGAGGAATTACAACCCCTATATAGAGTTGCAGCCACTGTAGTTGCTCATGTATAACAATGTTAATGCAAAAAGGAAATAATTTCCTAAGAAATGTATAAGAATGGCATAAAAGTGGCATATAGGAGAAGATCCATACCTTGGTGAAAAGTGAGACAAACTGGATGAAAAATGTATCAAGAGAGGATGAATAGGGGGAAAATGATAAGGAAAGGGCATTGAAGGGGTGTTGAAAACATGTCAATTTAGGTACTCATCACCTATGATCTGGACGAAACCGTAGTTTGCACCATACTACAACACCCAAAGGCGAGTGGAGATAAAAATGCACTATTCTGAATCAAATTTTAGGTGAAGAACCGTAAGGTAAATGCTCTGTTTGATAGTGGTTCTCAATGTAATTTGGTTTCTGAAATACTAGTTGATGAGCTTCATCTAGAAACCTATGACCTAGTGTATCCAAGTTCATCAGTATGGTTGCAAGACGAACCTGTTATGAGAATCAATCAAAGGTGTAAAGTCAAGTTTGTCATTAGTGTTAGCTATGTTGATGAGGTAGAATGTGAAGTTGCACCATTGGATGTCTGCGAAGTGATGTTGGATAGCCCATACTTGTGGGATAGGGATGCTACCTTCTACAAGAGAGAAAACAAGTATCGCTTGGTCAAGGGTGGCAAGGCCTACTTCATCAAATAACACCAAGAGAAAGATAAAGTGACTCCTATAGAAGCTAAACAAGGGTAGACAAGCGAGAAACAAGAAACCTTCATCAACAATGGAATGGTGATCAAGAGGCAAATGCAAGACATTTGCTTCCATCTCCTTAATGGTCCAACTTTTGGGGACCAAAAGCCTTCAAATGGGAAAGTGTGATCTAAATTGGATATTTTTCAAACCTTCTTATAAATTTTGTAATAAGCATGTCTTTGCTTTATTTTATTTTTGTTCTTTTGGAAAAATTGGAAGGGGGAATGAACCATTGTGATGGTTGGCCTTCCAAAGGAAACTCATTAAAAGAAATGAAGGTTGTAGGAACAAGGGAGAGGGAAGGAGAATTAGGGGATAACAACGACAGAAATGGAAGCTCGAAGAAGGCAACTTGTTTGAAGTTCGATGGACAAAGGAACCAAGAAGCCTATCTACACTGAGCCATTAGAGGAAATTTTGGGATAAAATGGGCCTTATAAGAAAACACAGGATTGATGAGTTGGAAATTCAATAACCAATAGAATTTCAAAATTTTGGCTCAACCAAAGTGGTTGAGTTGGACATCTAAAAGTCAAATAAGCTTATTTGACACATTTTCATTTGATAACAGTTAACCACATATAAACCACTCCTTGGAGAAGATCTTGGTGAGATCATCCTTGATGTGATAAATATTCTTGAAACATTAAATATTTTATATTTTATAATACCACTACCTCTATATATTAAAAAAAAAAACTCAATTGATATCATAAATATTCTTAAGACATTAAATATTTAATATTTTAAAATATCACTACCTCTACATATTAAAAAAAATCATAATAATTAATTACATCATAGTGAGTCATTTTGGAATATGAAAATTGTTTTATATTATTAATCTATTTAAGAGAAGAAATAATATTTTGATTTAAGAAAAAAAGAAACATGTATTTTAAATCAAGGAGAATCGGAATACTATAAATTTAAAATATAATTAAAATTACTTTTTAATTGAAATGAGTTAGTAAGTGGACAAAGTCAACTTCTTGTTTAGTATTTTTTGGATCATAGGCATCTTAAAATGTGCCAAAATCATTAAGGGAAAGTATTATGAATTCCAACAAAATTCTTATCCACTTATTAACCTTATCATTTAATTACTAGATCAAAGCTAAAAAAACAAAATATTAAAAATTTATAAAAAAATAACTTTTCATCTCATTATTAAAATATAATGAAGGAAGATCCAATAATATTGCACAAGATTGCACTAAGTATATTATCATTACAATTTAATAAATTACAATAAGTATATTATCATTATAATTTAATAAAAAGAAAAAACATACAATTGAATTTTAATAAAAACATAAATAAATAAAAATGGAAATATTAAATTAAATTTTAGTAAAGATTAAATTATATCATTAATACTTAATTTAATTTAAATAAACAAATGAAAAATAATAATCTTTTATTTTTTATAGAAAATTGATAAAACCGTTCAAATTAAATTAAACAAGTTAACTAAGTTTATATGGTAATTACAAACAAATTCAAAAAGTTAGAATAAATTTAGTTATTGTGAAAAGTTATGTTTCATTGTTTCATATAATCATTTTAAAATAACTAAAATTTGATTATAGTTAAAAAATATTTTATTAAGGTAAGTTTTTTTTTATGATTATAAAAAATTGTTTCATTAAACATAGTTAATTATATTATTTTAGAACAACTAAAATTTGATTATAGTTAAAAAGAATATTTTATTAAGGTAACTTTTTTTTATGATTATAAAAAATTGTTTCATTGTTAGAATATTATTTAAATTAAAAATTATTATTAGATATTAAAAAATAGACGTGCAACATAATAAATTTAAGATGATATAAGTTTCAAAAAGAAAAAAATATATTTATTGTATGTAAGTTATATCTTATCTATTTTCAATTATTATTTATTGTATGTGCACGAACATTTAAAATTATCATTATTATTTTTAACTCTCACCTCTTAACTCTATATTAACCTAGCTTACATGGAAAACATAAGTAATGGAGAAATATAGATAAACCCTTCACTAAATACACCTCTAACTTAGTACTCTAACTTAGTGTGATATGGCATACGGTTTTATTATTTTGTATTTTCTTTAGGAGGCTCATTTTAGGCCAAAATTTCCTCTAATGGAAGGTGTCTCTGAGCCATGACCATCTACAATTTGGGTCTTGATAGTGAGTAACAATACATAAAGTCTGTGTATAGCTCACCCCTTCGTAATTTCCTCCTGAGCCTAATAAAAATCCCCATCAAATATTGAATTATATATGTAATTATGTTGATTTCATGGCTCATGTTAGTACATTTAATCACTATTGAGTATATGGTGTGTGTAATTGTTTGATTACCTTGTTCTATTCAGTAAATGAAAACATGACCAGTGCTTTCCAAATCACCTACAGTTATAGTGATTTCTAGTTTATGGGGATCGATAGTTTAACCCAGAGCTTTGGTTCCTCTTGTATTAAATGGTTTCGGTTTAAAACCCCTTGGGAATATGTTCTCAAAATCCATACACATCATTTTCATACTTCTTGGGAATTTTTCCTTTGCCCATAGGCCATACAAAAACCATACTCGGTGTTATAATGTTGCTTGGGCATTTTCTCCACCAATGTGAGACTAAATCCATCCATATGACATTTTTCTTCATTGATGGTTACCCAATTCGTCCTTTGATCATTTATCTTCATTGTTGGTCTACCCAACTCGTCCGTTGAGCATTTTTCGTCACTGTTGGTCGACTCATTCTGCTCAAGTTATTTTCCCCCTTCTTTATCCCACTGATTTCACTTGCTAGTCAACTAGAATCTCTTTGGTCAATTGGGATATTTCCTTATCGATACCTCTTCTTTGGTCAACTAGACATGCAACTAATCGACTTTCCATTTCCTAGTCAATGTGTTTATACCCGGGTCAATCCAGTTGGTTAACTTACCAATTCTTATTCGACTTGCTTATTCATGGTCGACTTGTTAATTAGCTAGTCTATTTATCTATTGACTGGCATATTGCAGGCCTTACAACCATTCGAAGAAGTCATAGGCAAAGAGAAGAAGTTTATTCTACAGAAGCATCAATGTTGGTGAAATGAATGGGCCATAGGCCTACTATTTACAGATCAAGAAGTATGGATTGCTCTATAACTATAAGAGTGTTGAATGTGATCATATTTTCATCCCAAGTCTTTGGATGCTTCTGATTGTAACCCCTCAAAAGTTGTACAAAAGTCCTATTGACTACTTATGTTTTCCCATATGTTTGTGGATGGAATATTGTAGGTCTTTTCAACTTACTGTCCATCTTTTCCCAAAATGTAGTCCAAAGACACTGAGAAATCCAATATTTCTATCTAAGATGATGTTCCTTGGTATCCCAAAGTGCACCTAAACCTGTTCAAAAAACATGTTTGTTTCTTCTTGTGCTTTGATAGTTTTTTAACAATGCATAAGAATGCACATATTGTTGAACCTATCAACTACCAAAAACAGATAGTCATGTCTCTTTCCTGGTTGTTGGAAAACCACCCATAAAATCCATGTAAATGTTTTCCCAAGGTTGAGTGGGTACAAGTAAGACCTTGCTTATTATTACTGGGTTTGTTATTACAATAAAGCACACATCCTATAATATATTGAGCTACATCTTCTTGCATTATGGGCAATACCAATTCCTTTGTAAGTTAGGAATTGTCTTCCCAACACCAAAATGTCCTACAACCTTGGAGGTATCGCGGGAGGTACGAGCCTCTATGTTAAGTTGCAATCTTTCACCTTTAGAAACACAGAGCTTGTCTAGCTTGTAAAGAAACCCATTATGGAGATGATAGTCAACATTACCATCCCCTTCTTCTACACGAATTTGGCCCTATAGCTTTTGAAGTGCCTCTTTAAAGTCCTATTCTTCAATGTAGGTCACTTTGTATGCAACATGGATGAAAGGATCTATGTGCATAAGAGTTCCCAAAGCTGTAATATTGGATGTGGATGGATTTGAAAGCTTGTCCGCCAACTTATTAGTGTTTCCCTTATACTTGATGACTAGATGAAATTGTTGCAAAAACCCCATCCACTTGTAATGTCTAATTTGTTGAAGCTTACTTTGGGCCTGCAAATATTGCAATGGTTGGTGATCAGTGTGGATAATGGTTTCCTTTCCCATCAAATAGTGCTTCCACTTCTTAACAGTTTGAACCAAGGCATATAGTTCCTTATCATATGTAGGGTAGTTCAGGACTCCCCCATGAAACATTTTATAATGATAGCAACCTATTTTACCTCCCTACATCAAAATCTCTCCCATAACATATCCACTTGCATCTATCTCCACTTCAAAAGGATTCTATAAGTTAGGCAATACGAGAACTAGTGCTTGACTGATCTTTCATTTCAGCTTGTTGAAATCCTTATGTTGATTGTTTCCCCATTGGAAACTCTTACCACTGGTTGTTATGGCATGGAGTGGTGCAACTACCGCTAAAAATAATGCTATGAAATTTTGTAGGTACTATTTTTCCTCAACAAAGCTCCTAACTTCAATGACATTAGTAGGAACTGGCCACTTCATGATGGCCTCCATCTTCGCGGGATCCATATTGAGTTCCCTTCCACCGATCACATACCCCAAATACACCAATGACAACTGTGCAAACTCGCATTTCTTGAGGTTTTCCAGTAATTGGTGTTTTTTTAGAGTCCCTAACACCTGCATGAGATGTGAGATGTGCTCCTCCCATAAGAGATATAAACCAATGTCATCCAAATACACTATTACAAATTAATCTAAATAGGGATGCAATACATCATTCATCAATCGCATGTGTAGTTGGTGCATTACAGAAACCAAAAGGCATGACCAACCATTCATAAAGACCTTGCCTTTTCTTGAAGGCAATCTTCCATGTGTCTTTTTATTTAACATGTATCTAGTGGTATCATGATTTTATATCCAACTTTGTTACACATTATTTTCATCATCCCTATGATCGTTAATGATGTATACCTATTTGTTGCCTTCAAAGGGGTCAGTAGCCTGAATTCCTAAAGAAAGAAGGGAGAAGAACTTTTCCTGAGACCTAAAAATGGGTTAAGTAACCTAGAGGATGAAAGTATAAATAATATAGAAATGGTCTCTTGTAGATCATCCTTTTTTTGTGGATCAATGGAGAGCTTCTTGTGGGAATATATTTTGGAGTATTGATGGAGAGCTTCTAGTGAGAGCTTCTTGAGCATTTTTGGTGTGGAACACTTGAGGATATTGAAGATCTATAGGTGACTGAGGTAACCAAGGATATAGAAGCCGAAATTCTGAGGAAAGTGAAGAAAGTTGAAATGCAAGGAAGGATAAATTCTTTTGATGGTGCTTTCTAAGGTATGTTATTTACAGGTCATCTCACCATTTCTGCTATAACTTTTTTTCTATAACGTTTCAAATCATGAAATTGCTATGAAAGTGAGAAAACACATCCAAGTATATGTGGTTAAACATTCATCTTGTGGGTCATTGTATTTTTGGATTTACACTCCATGGAAAATAGGGCTTGTGGCTAGTCCTGAAACTAGTCAAAATCAGGTGTTTCAGGTAAAAACGTCGTTATTTATTCGTAACAAATCCAAATTTAGTGAGACAAAATGTGTTGATTATGGTACAGCATGTAGTATGCTTTGTAAAAATTTCAGATCATTTAATCAAATATTTTGTGTGAGGCACGCTCTACAAGGTCGCTCTCTAGAATAATCCAGAATTCAACAAGGTATGCCATCTTTGCTATAACTCATTTTCTGAGAGGTTAGAAGTAGTTCCACTAGGAGGAAGTGCATAAAAGACACTGAAAAACATTGTGTATCAGTTTCAGATCTTTATTCAATACAGGTACACAGTTATGATTATTTCAAGTTAGGGTTGTTGACTAATCCAAAGCTAGTCATGGTTGAGACAAGCAGTTGATGAGTTGACACATACATGAAGTGGATAGTTGATGATGTTGATACATATTGATGAGTCATTGTTGATGAGTAGTTGACACATTATTGGTATATACTTTGTACATGGTTGGATGCACTTGTTTATGGTAATTATTGGTATATACTTTGTACATGGTTGGATGCACTTGTTTATGGTACACTTTTATTACATGTTGTTTGGCATAGGTTGATGCATGGTTGATGCACTTGTTTATGGTACAAATTGATATATGTTGAGGATTGTTTCCTTATATTAGTTGGTGCTGAGAATGTAAGTTAAGTATTTCATATAGATATGGTGCTCTTGTAGAGTTTTACTCTATTCAATTGTTGCTGAAAACCCCCCAGATTGAAGTCCATAATAAAAAGAAAAATTGTACATGCATCTTGTGTTCCTTGTGTTTCTTGTGGAGATGATTTGTTGATGATATATTACTGATATATGTTGCTGATATATATTCACATATAACTTATTATTAATGAAATCAATGAGTAATGAGTAAATGTCAAATGCTAACTAATGAGTTTTCAGTAAGAGGGAAGTTTTGGGAAAAAGATCCCCACACTCAGTCACCCCCCCTCTAAGTGTGATAGGTGTGTCCAACATCTATCTCATCCCCTTCTTACATTGTTTCCATGACATTGGATTTCATCACCAACTAGTGATTTCATTATGAGAAGGTTTTGTTTGCTTGTTTTCTTCCTAGATATTTAGCGTGTGTTGTTTGTTTTCACTAGCAGACTCTAGGTTGGATCTGTTTTTAATGGTGTCATTTCCTGGAATGACCAATGAAGCGACCCCTACTCCAGGGTAAACTTTTGTTTTTACTTATTACAAAAATGTTGGTCCTCCTTACATCACTACTTTGAACCTTCCAGGTCTCACAATTGGATTTCCGGTATGGTTGTTTTCCACTCAGGTAATCCTGAATGTAGCAAGTTCTTCGGTTGTAATCACTTCCCCCCAAGAACATCAACCTCGTGTTGATCCTACAACTTCTTCACCAGTAAGATATCCTTCCCTTCTTCACTTGCAATGTCTTCTTCCATTTCATCTTCTTTGTTGAGTGAAAGCTCTAACGCTAGTAACCTGGTGGATAAGAAGAAGAATAAAAGGAAGATTTAGAAGAATAAAAATAAACAAGGTTCCAAACTTCCAACCATTGTCAGACATGTTGTAAAGAAACAATTATTGTTAATCGTGTTGAGAGTGTTGATGATCCCAAGATCACCCAAACAACCCATAAGCCCAAGTACCCTTGCAGGCTTTGTAAGGGTAGCCATATTAGTAAGGATTTCCCTGGTCTATCCAAGGTTATAGAAGCATTGTATACACGCCCTCTCCAACCCATGTTGTCAACCTCTGAACAACATACTGATGATCTCCTGTAAACTAGTCAAGATACCATTGGGAAGAAGAAAAGTAGAGTCAAGTTCCTGTTAGAAGCATGGTCTACGCACCCTCGCCAACCCATGTTGTCAACCTCTGAGCAACATGTTGATGAATTCCCATCAACTAGTCACGATACAGTTGGGAAAAAGAAAAGCAGAGTCAAGTTCTCGTGCATGTTATGCAAAAGGAGTCATCTAACTCACCTTTTCCCTCGTATGGATGAAGCCTCAAAATTACTGGAAGATATAACTAGTTCCCAACCTCAACTTCCAGTTGCTTATTGCACGCTTTCTCTCAACCCACTTGTAGTTGATGGAATGATCAATCCAATTCCCCCGTCAGTCAGCCCGGTTGATCAGGTAGTCAATCTGGTCACGTCATCAGTTGAACCAGTTGACCAAGTGGTTGATCCGATCCCATCCTTGGTCAATCCCACTCTCTCGTTAGAGAGTGAAACCCAAGTGATTGATCCATTTCCACCCATCAACCCCATTTTCCCCTTGGAGAATGAAACCCAAGTGGTCGATTTGATGTCATTATCAGTCGATCCTATTCTCCCACTCGAGAGTAACCTTGATATTGCCCATGTTTTTCTCGTTGACATAGACTCTACCATGTTGGGGGGAATTCCTCCTTCTCCCATGGAACCTCCTCCAAGTAATGAGGCCATCCGTTTT